>JASTWB010000131.1:0-45668 GCA_032158295.1 Pycnopodia helianthoides | reverse complement strand
TGTCCAATGAGGGTCCGTGACGTCGCGCACGTGTTTCTCCAAAGATTGCTCAGCCTAGGATTTCCCCTTGACAAGCATCACACTCGTTCCCAACATTTACCTGTATGCCTTGAATGTGGATTCAAGACACCTGGAAACGAGCTTGGTCATGTATTGTCTGAACTCACATCTTAAACAAAAATAATAATGGGACATTTGCAGTTGGACAATATTTTGTTCAATGGTAAGAATGTCTGTACTCCATCCTATTAATAATAATGCCGTTGTGGGGCATTTGCAGATTGGAAAATATTTGAAGTGTAGAATGTCAGAACTTCATAAAATAGCGCTACTCCACTGCCTGGATTTTTGAAAGTTTCAGCACACAGTCACTCACTGCACGTTATGGGTTGGCTAAGGATCAGCTGGTATGTCAAAATCCACCAGCCACACAGTTGGGACAAGTGATGAGTAACAATATTCAATCCAGTTATACACTTCACAGATGTTTATGGCCAGTTATTAGTAGAAAAATGAACGCAAACATTTTGTTTCAATACTGACCATTTTTACTGTTGCCGTCCGCAAACCGCTGATATGCGTCGATTCCTCCCCCACCTAACTGGGTTTTTTTTTCCCACAGAGATATCGGCACTGCAATTTGCACAATCAGTTCCCCTGTTTGAACTCCGTAAATACATGGCCATTTTGCATGATATTTTTTCTTGTGTTTCTGCTGGTATTTCCAAGTATTTGTGGTCAAGATTTTCAGTATCTTATTCACGCAAGTTGTTTCATCAGTGGGCTGGGCGGGAACTCGAAACTTCCGCCCAGCACTTTGCGCAAATACGATGTGCCGCCCAGCACAGATTCCCCCAAGAATAAACCAAAACATTGTCTACTGATCCACATAACGCTGATGATAAGGAGTCTTAGTCAATTGTGGTCAATAATGTGAGCAGCAGCTACAAAGCAAAACTGTTGAAGTGTTGTTATAAAACTTTGTATCAAGTTACAACAAAAAGTAACAATTTTATATCTTTGAAGAACCTCAGTAGCTACAAGTGTGGCACATCTAAGGGAATTTTTTTCACCGGCTGTGTTTACTTAAAGTATTGGAACCTTTTAATTTAGGGGTGATACTCCATATCATACATATTTATAGCAATCCAAAACACATGCAACAAAGGTATAACCATTTCTTGTTCACACACCCACAGGCGGGAAAGAACACGCATACCTGCTGAACCAAAATAGAAAATCATAGCAACTTAAAAAAAAAACACCAACCCCTGATACCTTTTCCCACTTCGCAATCAGAAGGGAACCACCAACCCAGCTCATACTTTCCAATACTACTTTACACCATTGTAGAATTGAAATGAACTCATATTTTTCTCATTCCTCCACATTTGGAAAGAGAAATTCTACCATTTCTACAAGACAACAAACACAAAATCTGCAAGGGATCTTGAATATTACACTCATTATTCCCGAGCATTCTGTGAGAGCTAAACCACCGGAACCATTGGACAATACTCCCTGCCGTGAACACAAAAAGAACCAATCAGCCAATCAACTACCTGCACCTCCAAGACGCAGGCCACACCTGGGTGAGCTTTCTCACGTCTGCGCCCACCACACACATATTGGATTACCACAGCAACAACGCAATCATATTCATTATGTCGACCAAACTTAGCAGATCGTTCAAACGACGCCCTAACTCCAGCCCTCAGCCTACTTGCTTGAATGTTCCAAACCAGCCGTCACCGCCAGCCTCCTCTGTCCCCAGTGACTTTACCTGCGGACAACTACCACTAATAGACCAGTTGGAAGACTCACTCATAACGTCGCTGGATGTCAGAGAAGAATTTGAAAGTGAAACCCCGGCTCCACGCATCAAACTAGCTGAAAAGGACTTCAACCAAGTGAAACTCTTGGCGGACCCAGTTAATATATTAACAGCCACCAAGAGCCATATCACACACCAAATAAGCACCTTCAGCCAAGCTATAGCAACCAACAAACCACCGGCCAATTTCCGGAACACATCAAGGCCACCGCACCCACATAAAGGTCTCACGTTCCAACCATCCTTCCAGGAGAATTGGAACAGACTAACAAGTAAAGCGTCCTTGGTGATGGTCCAACTCACCCTTGCAGAGTACAAGTTTCAAGCAGAGGAGGTAGACTCAAAACTGGAACAAGCCAAGAAGGAAGCGAGAACACAGCTGGTGAAGGACTTCAGCGGACCAGAGTTGAGAACAGCGACCCAGCTCTTCGGATTCTTCACAAGGCCAAGACCAAGCAAGCCAAGAGGAACCAAGAGAAAAAGAGAGCAACCTCTCTAAATAAACCAACCGGTCCTTTTCAGGACCACCACCATTTCCAAAAAGAGCAAATTCAGAACTGCATTGATTTTATATAATAATTATTATAATAATATAATACAGCAATCCCAAGTTTATATTATTATTTATAAACAATATAAATCAGGACTCCTTTTTGTTAAACATGACTAAACGAAGGTTTATTAAACGAACAAACAGCTCTAACCTAATATGATGGCTAGACAAACATTCTCAACCTAAATCATCCCTGAAGGGGGCCAAGTTTCTAAGTCAACTTGTGTAATTTCAGTCTAACCTAACAAAATGGTTGGAAAAACAATGAACAAACATTCCAAACTAAAATAATCACTCATCACAATCCTGAGTTTTTGTATGTCTGAATTGGTGAATTGGTGAGTGTAACTATCAAAATCAGCAATTCTCATTTTGGGTTCTTCGAATACAAAATGTCAGACTTTGACAGTAATTCAGGTGGAAATAAATCTCTGGAGGATTTACTTCGAGAAAAGTGATGTACTGGCCCTACAAGAAAAACAATTATTGGTAAATTTAGTCCTGAAATATTGCATTAGGAGTCTAAGCTGTCCACAAGTGACAAGTTTGTGTCTCACAAAGTGGTTCACAGAACACAATTAGAAATTATAGTTTGTACAAATGGAGGGAGTTTTTAAACCAAATTCAAAATGGACTTGGAAAGCTTTTTCAATCAGTAGAGCCAGTTGAACTGATTTAGACAGCGCCATCTGGTCAATTGTTAAAAAAAAGAAAAAAGGTTGGCTTTGTCACCTTTTGGCTCCTTTTGGCTCCTTTTGGCTCCTTTTGGCTCCATGCCTAGTAAGAGAAACACATCCTTTATTCCAAGAATATTCCAAGAATGGTTTCATCATTACAATAACAGATGATAAAGCATGACTCTTAAAGGAACATTACAGAATTGGTAAGAAAAAATCTTGTAAAATATACTTTTTGATCACAGATTTACATAAAACTTACATGGTCTAATGATGAGGATAGTAGAAAACATCCCTTAAAATATTTCTGTCTGAAATGCCATATTTGATGAGAAATGAATAAACTAATTTTCCGATTGGAGTTTATCGCTCAGTGAGCGTTTTATTCATTTGTTGAATCTATATGATTTTCATGCAAATGTGTAATCGGTTTTTCACTATTTTCTCGTGACCCACATGGCCGATCGATCTCAAACTTCTACTGGTTTGTCAGTTTATGTATATGGTGGATTACATAAAGTGCTTACACTGCCAGCAACTGTTTTGTTAGCAAAAACCAATTCTGTAATGTTCCTTTAAAGGGAAAGTACAGAGCTGGTAACTATCAGCAAACGTTGACTACTTTCAATCTGTGAGCTGACTGACTATAAGATTCAAACCTCCAGTGCAAAAAGCTCCATCCTGCACTGTCAACGTTGATAAAGCTGTCACAGTTTTCACGAAGGGACGGGCAAATGAAAACGTGCTAAAAGAACATTTTGAGATAATCGCATTGAAAAATGTGCTGAGTCTGAAACTGAAAACTCTGCAATATGAAAACTTTCATGTGCAGTTTAAGTGCCCTAATATGTTTCTTTAGGAGTTTAAACATTATCAACAATTTCTTTTTAAAAATTACAAAAACTTTGGTTAATTAACACAATAGTTAGTCAAACATGCCTGTCTCTCCACGAAAGAGCAAACTCACAATGACCTACTTTTGCACACATCTAATACTGTATGTTTTGTACAAAATGAAGGGCAGGCCTGTCACATGATCATGCGCACACTGACAAGCCCGTCTATTTGTGAAATTGCAAAGGCCATGCCCACCCATTTTTATACAGTGTATTATGCACAATGTTTTAGGATGCTCATCTCTTTGTGAAAACACAAAATGTAATTACTTAGATGCATGCCCGCTTACTAATTAGTGTAATTAGGAAATTAAGCATAATTTTGAATTAAGCAGCAGTTTGAGAAGGCTTAAAATCATCTTTAAGTCAAGAAGTAAAACTCAAATATGTGAAGAAAAAAAACCTCTTTGTCATGCCCGCCCATTTGAGAAAACGGTGAAGAATTAAACATCAACCAGCAGTCATCCCAATCAGAGATCTTTCAGGGCATCCAATGCAAGGCTCTGGAACTCAATACCTGCTTCTGCTGCTGTAGTCCAATCAAGCCAAGTCTATTTAGTCTATTCTTAATTAATGTGTTTCCTTAAAAAGCCCACTGCTCACAATTTGTGGATTTTGCTGCAGTTTTCTATGAGCTTCCTGTTAAGCAGGGTTTTAAATTCAAACGATATACTTTTATTTACAATTATCAAGTAAAGAAGGATGTTATGAACATGCACAAAATCCTTGACAAAGTATCTACCTTCTCCTATTTTTCTTCTGCTTCATTTCAGTAACAGGTGACTACCTATATGATGTAATTGTCAAAGGCTGGTTTTACAATGTATATTGAAAACAAGATGATGTGAATGAATTTCCAATAATATGTGATACCTTTACAACAAGTTACTTCAGTGAGACTTTAATCTAAACTGGCTTTATATATTAGACAAAATTGTTTACATACAATATCTAGTTTACAACATATCTGGTGCAGCATGGGGCCATGATCTCCACAGGTGGGGTAGAAATCTTGTGCTTATCAATCAAGTAGCATCTGTTTTTAACATAGCTAAAAGTTGGGACACCCACACGGTGCAAGGCAAGTCGAACAGGATATCCGCACAAGGTGAATGCCCTATTGCATTAAAATGACAAAATGCATTGAAAAATTTCGCAAGTTCTGACGTTTTAACATAAGTTCTTGGTACCACAAATTTCCACTGGGACGTTCCAAGTATTTCAAAGTATGATATGAGTGGGTTTACTTGTGGTCATCGATCGAGTAGTATCTGTTTTTTTTATATAGCTAACAAGTGGGACATCCAAACGATGCAAGGCAATGTCAATATACGTTCAACAGGGTATCCGCACTGAGTGAATGCCCTAATGCGTTTTTAACATAAATTCTAAGTACATATTTCCCCACAAGTGTTGCAAGGATTTTGAAGTGTGATAAGAGTGGGATAACTTTTTACAGATGAAGTTGTGTATCTAAGAGTGTCTAAGAGCGCATCCCCCCCCCCAACTGATGTCCATGCCCCCTGGGATGTCACCCGAATTGTAATCTGGACTTTGGAGTTTATAATTACAGGTGTAAAATGCTACGTTTTTATCAGCTGCAATGTGATAACTAAAATGTATTTAAAACTACTTTTCAAATTACATGCAGACAATTGCATATGTTTTACACTCCCTCATTATTATCTTATAAGAAATAGCAACTGGCATGACAAGAGCACTAAAAAGGGAGTTGAGAAGTTCCAACAGAAATTACAGCTTTAGTTGGCCAGAAGTGCCCCCTAGAATAAATGGTGCATCCCCTTGTGCCCCCAAACAATTTTAAGCAAGTTTCGGCGGTGCACAGATCAGAAGTGTTTGATTTTTCAGGAGGGAGGAAATTCGGAGGGCCAAGGTAAAAACCCTTGCCAAGAAAAAGGCTTATTGCAAGATAGAACCAATGGATAACTCTTGTATGGCTGTGGCAGGGAACAAAACTTGGACCACAGTGGTAAGAGGTGAGCGCTTCAAGCCACCAATGCCTACCAAGAAACGTTTCAAAATGATATTGCATCCACAGCCTCAGTGAAAAACACTAGTGCCACAGTGTTTGGTCCAGCAGAGGTCAGGAGGGATTCCTCCACCTCCCTTAGAAAACAAGTCTCTAAAAAAGTTTAAAGGTATGGTAGGAGATTCAACACCGTTCCTCAAACAAGCCCCTTTAATGTTAAAATAAAAGGCTGACGTTGCCAAGTTTCAGATGAATCATCACCTGCAATCACTGCTTTATTGTTCAACCAATCAGATCCCATAAAACATGTCACCACCAACCAGCAGTTAAGTATAAAAAGGGTTCAACATCAATCCTCTGAACCATTAGCAGTGTCTATTCCATATTACACTTTCCTCATCAACCTTGAGTTAGATCTTCTACAATAACATCGTTGGGCCACACAAGTCAGAAATGGCCTTTTCTTATCTAATCATAGCTCAAGTCATTTTGGGGGCTGTGATTTCCACAAAAGCAAAATTTGAAGAGCCAGAAAACTTCATCTGCCAGAGACAAGTCAATATCAATCCATCCACTACTACAACCCCTGGCTGTAACTGTTCAGCAATTGAAGACATGCTGGAAAAAGCTGCATTTAATGCAAAGATTGAGTCAGAGCTAGAAATCATCAAGAAGCAGCTAAACGCACTCACAACTGTGATCAGGAATCAAACAGGTACATCTTTCACTGAAAAGTTTCACTGAATTATCAGTTTTACTTTTTCTAACAATCTAATTTAGA
This sequence comes from Pycnopodia helianthoides, assembly GCA_032158295.1. NCBI lineage: Eukaryota > Metazoa > Echinodermata > Asteroidea > Forcipulatida > Asteriidae > Pycnopodia > Pycnopodia helianthoides. The sequence continues at coordinate 38,937 of JASTWB010000131.1, read as the reverse complement.
AAATGTTTTAAATCTGTTATTCTCATTTTATCTGTTCATATTTGTCTTTGCTAGAATACCTTAAATGTCTTAATCTCTAGATTGCTGAACCAGCCTAAAATGAGCTCGGTCTATTGGCAACTACAAAAATAGGCTGCAGAATGCACAAAATTGTGGGTTTGAATCCAATCAGAGATGCCTGTGGTTTTTTACTTTGCAGAAATCAGAAAGTGCCGAGTATACAGGGACTGTCATACATCAGTGCAGAATGAAACTAAATAGTACTAAGTCAATCTCAATATTATCGTTTTTTATTTATTTATTTATTTATTTCCCAATTAAAAGTTATAAATTTTAATTTTTTCCCGTTCACTTATATATGTTTTATGTTGGCAGAAATAAGGATGGGGGTATGGGGGCACCAGCTGCATCAATCCCTACATCTGCCTTTGTTCTTGGCAGACTGCCACAGTCTTTGGTAGATGTTTGTACAGTTCATTTTGAAAAACTCTTGTATGTCAATAACAATGTAACAGTTAGAAATGGAACTCATTTTTATTTAAAAGTTTTTTTAACTATTTCCTAGATAAAGTTGCAACAGATTGTACAGAGGCTGCCAAATTGAGAGAGACACAAAATGGTGTGATAACCATCCAACCTTCACTTTCTGGCCGGAGTTTTGAGGTGTACTGTGACATTGACTCAAGTGGTGTAGGATGGACGGTAAGACATCAGGGCCCAATTTCGTAGAGCTGCTTAAGTATAACAAAAGTAGCTAAGCAACTAGAAAATTATGCTTATCATCCAAAATACCATTTCACATGTACGATCTGTGACTGGTGTCTTGAAAGTGGCCCAAGTGGTTTAGGATGGACGGTAAGACATCTGATAGGACTAACTTAAATATTCTTTATTGCCGATGCATGACATCTTTTAGAATGGCAAAGGTCATGGGTTGAAATTCCCGCCTGAGTAATAATTTGACCTGCTTTTCACCCAAAGAGCTATGTTTTGAAATGACTATGTTGACATACAATCTACCTTTTAAAGTAAAAACATAACTTTTGTTTGGTATCTTATCTTCAAAAATATATGTTACTTTAATAAAAATCAACAAACTTAGCATTGTTTGGGTGTTTGGTGAGAATTTTACAGAAAGGAACAGGCTTTTAAGGGTCAATATACTATCCATTCATTGTTTTTACCCATATTTTTCCTGGATATGTTTTAATACTGGAAATTAACAGGTATTCCAGAGGCGCATAGACGGCAGTGTTGACTTCTATTTGGACTTTGCTCACTACAGCCAAGGCTTTGGAGAACTAGAGGGAGAGTTTTGGCTCGGCAACGATAACTTGGCCGATCTGACCGCTCAGGGCGAGTATGAACTACGCATTGACCTCTTGGACTTCAAGGGCAATACCGCGTATGCCATCTATGACCTTTTTCGCATTGGGGATGCAAGTGATAACTACAGGCTGGCATTGGGAACATATTCAGGAACAGCTGGTAAGACTATTACTTGAATTCCATTCTACAGAGACTAACTTATACCCAGTTTGCAGATCAATCATTTATGTTAATCAATTTTATCACAGTTTACACAAGACTTATACTTCAATGGACTGTATTGGCTAGGCGAATTAATGCAATTATTAACTTTAAGGTAGCTGGTACGCCCAAGAAAACCAACATAATGCAATGTATAAAACCAACCACTCACAAAAGTATTCCTATTTATGGTGATATTAATTTTCAAAGCCCATAGTATGGTTCCTGCAACTATGCATTAATAGTTAAATATGGGTAAGAGATGGGTAAATATTGGCTCTTGAACCCGAATAGAATAATTTTACAAATATCTGCAAAAAAACTAAATCACAAATTCTGATGATTTTAACTTTGTTTTTATTAAAGGTAAATTTGTACTGGCAATAACATTGTGAGGAGCCCTTCTTCATTGCTGGATAATGAATTTAGTAGCTGGTGGCTGGCCGCTGTTAAAAATGTACTTCGCTTTCTGCTCAGTCCATTTAACAGCAGCCAGACACAAACCGGGTCATTACCATGCAGTGAAGACCTGCACCTCAAACTGTTATTGCCTAAACATTCCTTTTTTTCCTTTTCTTTTTATCAGGTGACTCTATGACTTTCCAGAACCACATGGCTTTCTCTACTAAAGACCAAGACAACGACGTGGATTTTAATCACTGTGCCCAGGATTACCATGGTGCTTGGTGGTACAGTCTATGCCATGAATCTAATCTGAATGGACAATACTATCAAACTGGATCCACAGGTCTCTATGCCAAGGGAATTGTATGGAAGGACTGGAAAGGTTATAGGTATTCACTCAAAAGTACTGAGATGAAATTGAGGAAAAAAAACTGAGTTTGTTACACACACTTACATAAAGCCCAATTGTTGTTACACGGTTGGTCATTGACTGGCATGGGTTTTGATGCATTTTTTGATTTACTAGTAGATACATAAATAGGTTAAGAGAATATTGTTGGAATGTATAATTTTCCTTTATAGCTTTGCACTATGTAGATATGATGTCATTAAAATCCTCTAACTTTTCCTGGAGCAGCATTGTTATGATCGCCTCTTTGAACTTTTATTAAGATTATTAATATCCTGATACAGGTACAGTTTCATTGTGTTTCAATCAATGCTTCTAAATTTAGGTTGCTCAATATTGGGCATACCAGGGCTAGTGTTCCAATGAGGTTGAAATGTTTGTTGATCACTCAGACACCTCATCTCTTTACAATTGAACACTCTATTTTAGTCTTCATTCAAACATTTGGGCATTGTAACTTTTTAAGGTATAGGATACAGTCTTTTTAAAAAGAGAGGGCAAAATTCACACTAAACATGTTCAATTATTTTTAAGGAGATGGTCTGATTGACCCCTAAAATTTACAGATTCCGAAGCCAAAGAAGCTTGCCTCTTTTCCCCTAACAATCATGGCATGTCTATAAATGTTTACTATGCTCTGTCTGTCAAATAGCAATACAGTGCGCCCTCTAGGGCCCTAAACAGTTTACCCTAGAGAGGCTATTTTTCCTTCTAGGGTCAACTAAAATAAATCACACTCGATACTCAGTGGCAAACAGGCAGTTTGGCACTTATAAATGGCTGACAAGATTATCAAAAAAGCTTATGCCTGAAACAGATGTCAATAATGACCTTGCTGCTTTGCAAACCACGAACAAACTTCAACAATTGGGAGTCCTGTGGTAGGCTTTTTGGGAGGACCAAAAGTTGCTTTCAAATAATTTTTCCCAATATTAACACACTATGAAAAAAACATTTGGCTAAACCAAACAGCTGAAACGGTGCTATATCATAATGCTACTATTGGTATGCAGTGTTATTGTGAGTCCAATTTATTAGCATGACAAATGAGCACATCATGTACATGTAGTATTCTTTTATTTGCCATTTTTCCTCTAACTAATCATTTAACCATTCTGTATATTCTATGTTATTGATTTGATCTTGTTTGAAATGAGTGGGGTCTTTGTGGGTACATTGTTTTTATGATGACAGTTTTTTAAATTTCTGCCCTTCCCTGGACATCCTCTGCTTGTATATTCTATAGTCCAAAGAACTCAATTTGTAAAAATCAACTTTTTATGTGAGTGGTAATGAAAATATATGTCACTGCTAAAGGAACATTACAGGATTGGTAAGAAAAAAACTTGTAAAATATACTTTTGATCACAAATTTACATAAAACTTACACAGTCTAATGATGATGATAGTAGAAAAAAATCCCTCGAAATATTTCTGTCTGAAATGCCATATTTGATGAGAAATGAATAAACTAATTTTCCGATTGAATGTTTTATTCATTTGTTGAATCTATATGATTTTATGCAAATGTGTAATCGGTTTTTCACTATTTTCTCGTGACCCAGATGGCCGATCGATCTCAAACTTCTACAGGTTTGTCAGTTTATCGTCAGCAATTTCACAAAGTGCCAAAAAGTCCCCTAAAGTCAAAAATGTGTGTTTGGAGAAAACCGCGTTTGAAGTTAAGCTAATTTTTAAATTACTGGTTGGTAGACTATTCGCAATTTAATCTTTGAAATTTTACATATCAGGGAAGTAGAGATCCTAAATCATACAAATCTGCTTTCAATTTGTCCATAACGTGTTTAATTAATGAGGAATTATCTAATTAACAAGATTGTCTCTTCGTGAAAACTGTACAAATTGTGGTCTGTGTGCAGCGCGCGCGTCGTGTGTAAACTTTTTGGCTGTTCGTGAAAACGCAATAACAAAGTTTTGTTAACGGAGCACTCATGATTGGCAATGTGCCAGCTATACAATCAACGCGGTCGCGAATACACAAACTGACAAAAAGGTTTTTGGCTCTTCGTGAAAACGCTATTCCAGGTTATTGGCTTTCATCCTTTTAGTATAATTAAGAAACTAGACGCTTTTGAGAGCTGTAACTTTGTAAATTGTTAGATACCGATCAACTTTCACGAAGGGCCAAAAAGTCCCCTAAAGCCAAAAATGTATGTTTGGAGAAAACCGCGTTTGAAGTTAAGCTAATTTTTAAATTACTGGTTGGTAGACTATTCGCAATTTAATCTTTGAAATTTTACATATCGGGGAAGTAGAGATCCTAAATCATACAAATCTGCTTTCAAATTTGTCCATAACGTGTTTAATTAATGAGGAACTGTTTAATTAACAAGATTGTCTTTTCGTGAAAACTGTACAAATTGTGGTCTGTGTGCAGCGCGCGCGTCGTGTGTAAACTTTTTGGCTGTTCGTGAAAACGCAATAACAAAGTTTTGTTAACGGAGCACTCATGATTGGCAATGTGCCAGCTATACAATCAACGCGGTCGCGAATACACAAACTGACAAAAAGGTTTTTGGCTCTTCGTGAAAACGCTATTCCAGGTTATTGGCTTTCATCCTTTTAGTATAATTAAGAAACTAGACGCTTTTGAGAGCTGTAACTTTGTAAATTGTTAGATACCGATCAACTTTCACGAAGGGCCAAAAAGTCCCCTAAAGCCAAAAATGTATGTTTGGAGAAAACCGCATTTGAAGTTAAGCTAATTTTTAAATTACTGGTTGGTAGACTATTCGCAATTTAATCTTTGAAATTTTACATATCGGGGAAGTAGAGATCCTAAACCATACAAATCTGCTTTCAAATTTGTCCATAACGTGTTTAATTAATGAGGAACTGTTTAATTAACAAGATTGTCTTTTCGTGAAAACTGTACAAATTGTGGTCTGTGTGCAGCGCGCGCGTCGTGTGTAAACTTTTTGGCTGTTCGTGAAAACGCAATAACAAAGTTTTTGGCACTTCGTGAAAACGCAAAAGCCGGAGCACTCATGATTGGCAATGTGCTAGCTATACAATCAACGCGGTCGCGAATACACAAACTGACAAAAAGGTTTTCGGCTCTTCGTGAAAACGCAATTCCAGGTTCTTTGGGTCTTTGCCTTTCATCGACTTAGCATAATTAAGAAAGTAGACGCTTTTGAGAGTTGTAACTTTGTTGTACAGGTATCATATATTGTTGGTTTGCAAAACAGTAAATTCATTCACATCATTTTGCATCTTGTTTTCAATAAACATCACAAAACCAGCCTTTGACATTTTCATCAATTTAGGCAGTCACATGTCACTGAAGTTATTAAAACAGCTTCGAATGGAGAAAAAGCAGATACTTTATCAAGGACTTTGTGCCAGTTCATAAAATCCTGATGCAATTGAAATACGATACAACCTGGGAAGCGGCAGCAGAGGGATCACCTTATGAATCGAATGCCAATGTACTTGTAAATAGCCAAATCTGACAACTACAGACAAAGCTTCTTCCCAAGAACTCTACTTGACTGGGATGCGCTCCCCCAGGAACTGCCCATAGTGGAGCAATTCAAGATAGCCATCACCAGTGCCTAATAAAGTCACAAGCTTTTTACTTGCACAAAATTTGTATAGAACACCTTGTACAAGTGTCCACTGTCTTAAGGCACTGGCCACACCTCAATCCTCGTGAAGTTGCTGAACAGGCTTTCAACGAGTACCAGCATAGAAAATGAAAAAGCCAGACTGCTGGAATTTGTTACAGGTTGAAATGATTTTCTAGCCGTTACACTTTCAGGGCTTGAATTTGGGCGAAAAATCCAAAAGACCACAGGGCTTGAAACTCAAATCATTTACTGGACCAGAATGTATTTTACAAGACCAGACTCAAAATTAGAAAAAAACCTTACTGAATCCTGGTGATTGATACTGGAGGTGAGGTGACATGAAATACTGCTCTGCTCTGCTCTGCGTTCGTCACAAGCTTTTGCAAGGTCAGAGTTCCAACCAACAAAGATTTTTATCACCAGTCTACTCAGCTAATGTCAGTGATCGTTCAAGACCATTTTCTACTTCAATTTCATCAGAGTTGTGGAGTTATTTTGTGAAATTCATTTTAGATTTCTTGCTTCTCTGAACTGAAAAGTGAAGCCATTTTGGGCCATGAAGCTTCCTGACCACTGAACCGTGAGTACCAGATGCCATTGTTGCAATGGCTGCTTATCCCACTAAGCTGCAACTGCTGGCCACACTGCTATTGATATTCATCAGCTGTGGTCATGATACCATTGTTCCTTCTAGATCAACAGTAAAAGCCATGACTGGACATGTCATGTACCATGGGCAGAGAATTCTGTACTACAGTAATTCCCACTGTACCTTCCAACTTCAACTCATCAGGTCAGGAGACATTCAACCAAATCCAGGTCCTTCAACATCTTGCCAGCCCCATGACCATCAAAATTCTACCAGTTTGAATTGTGTCCTGCTAAATGCCCGCAGTGTGGTAAACAAAACCCTCAATCTTCAGACAGAACTGACCCTTAACCGCATCGACATCGCTTGCATAACTGAAACCTGGTTATGCCCTGACATCATGGACTCCGAAATTTTGGACACCTCACAGTATCAATTGTTCAGGCGCGACAGAAATCGCAATGGGGGTGGTGTGCTCTTTGCATGCAACTCAAATCTAATGCCATCACGACGAGATGAATTTGAGCCCTCTTCCGACATCGAAGCCAACTTCAAAGAATGTGAACTCATCTGGGTCCAAGTCATTCTTCCACACAACAAGGGCAAACTACTCATCGGGACTTGTTATCGACCTCCATCCTCAACAACAGGATTTGACGAAGCACTTTCTTTCTCGATCAACCGCATCCTTCCCTGCTCATACCAATTTCAAGCAATCTTCCTTCTCGGTGACTTTAACTTACAAATACCCTGCTCGGCATCCTCTGATGAACACAACCCCCCATCTCTAAACACTCGCTCCGCTGCTGTTCTTACCATCATTGAATCCCTGAACATGTCTCAACTGGTCTTCTTCCCTACAAGACGAAATCCACATGGTGACGATACCATGTTGGACCTCATTTTCTGTAATGACCCGAGCTGGACTCGGAATATCCACAAAGAACCTGGTCTGGGCAACAGTGACCATGACTCTGTTCACTTCCAGATTTCAACAACATCCAAATACCAGTTTCTCCGCCGTACCTTTCACCAGTTCCACAAGGTCGACAAACATGATTTTCAGATGACCCTACAATGTATTCCGTGGCAGCTGTTCTTTGAAGATGACGTAGACGAGACATGGGACAATTTCACATCACTTGTCCATGCGGCAGTGAAGGATGTCGTCCCCATCGCCACCTCCAAAGGACACCGCCGGTCCCCATGGATTACAAGTGACATAGTCAAAGCGGCGAGAAGAAAGAACCGAGCATACAGACGTGCTGTGAAGAACAAAAACAATGCTAACTTATGGGACAAATACAAAGAATTACGATCGCTGGTTAATCGATTGACAAGGAATTCGTATAATGACTATGTTCATAGTTTAGCTCTAGATTGTAAAGACAACCCCAAGCGTTTTTGGTCTTTTGTTAACAGTAAGAGGAAGAACCAATCAAATACAACTTTTAATTGCAACAACCAAACCTTCTGTGATCCAAGTACAATTGCTAATGCTTTCAATGTAAATTTCCAAAGTAACTTTTCTCCACAGCAATCTTCCTACCATCCTCCAGACTTCGAATCCTGCGCTGCCCATCCTGGTATAAGCCCTCTCCATAATTTTCATATTTCTCAAGCAGATGTAATGAAGGCTGTCGATAAACTTAATCCATCCAAACCCCCTGGCCTGGATGGCATATCTTCAAAAATTCTGAAACTAGCCGGCATTTCAATTGTTCCAACATTAACTAACATATTTAATCTTAGTCTTTCAACAGGTGTAGTTCCCCACACCTGGAAACAAGCGAATGTTGTTCCTTTGTTTAAACATGGTGATAAATCTCACATTGGTAATTATAGACCTATTTCCCTTACTTCTGTTCCTTGTAAAATGCTTGAAGGTTTTATAAGCAAGAAACTACTTGACCATTCTTCTCAGCATTATATATCATCCCGACTCCCAACATGGATTTCAACCCAGACGTTCCTGTGCTACTCAGTTAACCTCCCTCTTTGACACTTGGTCCCGAGCTCTTGATGTTTCCAATCCTCCTCGAATTGATGCAATCTTTCTTGACTGGTCTAAAGCCTTTGACAAGTGCAACCATTCAATCCTCCTTCATAAGTTACACCAATATGGAATTTGCGGTAACATACTTTCATGGATCGGTAATTTTCTTTCCAACAGAGAACAGCGAGTCATCTTTTCGGGCGCTAGATCTGACTGGATACCAGTAACTTCAGGAGTTCCCCAAGGCTCAGTCCTTGGTCCTATATTATTTAATTTCTTCACAGCTGACTTACCAAATCATGTTCAATCTTCTCTTCCTCAATATGCCGATGACACCGTTTTGTATAGGATTATCAGATGTAATGATGACAGTCCCATTTTGCAGAATGACCTCAACTCTATTTCCAAATGGTGTTCTGATAATCAGATGCAACTGAACTCCACCAAGTGCAAAGTTATGCATGTCACCCGCTCCAGGAAGCACTTGCTAACCCCTTACTTTTTTGCAGATTCTGATGAACCTCTTGATGTTGTCACTTCTTACAAATATCTTGGTGTTATTCTTTCGAACGACCTAAGCTGGACCAAACATGTAAATTCTGTTCGTGCCAAGTGTTCTAGACTTGCTGGCTTCATACGACGCACTGTGAAATCAAAGAATGCTGAAGTTCTTCTCAAATTATATTGTTCTCTCTGCAGGCCCATCTTGGAATACGCCGCGCCGGTTTGGCTACCTCACCAAAAGAACCACATCCAATGCCTTGAGGCAATTCAACGTCGCTTCACTAAATCTTGCTTCCATTACAATGTTGCTATTTCTCTTTCCTATGAACAACGCCTGTCCAAACTTCACTTGCCTCCCCTCTACAACAGACTTGTATACCTCAGTGCTTCCTTTGTCATTAAATGTCTCTACAATCACATTTCTGTTTCTTCACATTTTCTCCCACAGGCCAACACTAGGAAAACCCACACCCTCCTCTTCAAACATCAGTACAGCCGGACAGACTGTGTCAAATTTTCTTTGTTCACACTCTTTCCCAGGTTTTTTAATTCACTTTCCACCGATGTCCGAGACCTTTGCCTGGAACGTTCCCCAAAACCTCTCATCAATTCTTTACGTGATCATCTGTTCAGTCTAGACCCCATCTCTCATGCTTTCTAGAGTCTTCCTCCCAAAATATTTTTATCTTGACTTCCTGTTTTGAAAAATCAAATTTCTCCAGCTCAACAAACTCTCTTTTTCACTGCATATTTTTTTTTTTTTTTTTTTTTTTTTTTTTTTCTTTTTTCTTATTAATTATTGTTTTAAAGATTTGAATATAGCATATATGCCATCTTGTATTTTATTTATTTATTCATTTTAATTTATTTGTTTGTTTAATTGTTTGTTTAATTGTTTGTTTATTTATTTATTTATTTATAACTCCTTAATTTTATAGATATTTTATTTAATGAATTTTATCCTAAATTTATTTATTTATTTATTTATTTATTTATTTATTTATTTATTTATTTATTTATTTATTTATTTATTTATTTTTTATTTTTTTTATTTTTTTATTTATTTATTTATTTATTTACACTTACATGTATTGTAATTTTTAATTATATATTTTTTTAAATAATATTTTAAATAACTGCTTAATTTTATAGATATTTTATTAAATGAATTTTATCCTAAATGTATTGATCACTGTTATCCTATTAGTTCGGAGAGCCCCTCGACAGAAACTTGTTTCTTTTGGGTAATCCTGCGGGAGCTATTAGAGGTTGTTTTCTGTTATGTTTACTACTCAGTATTATTTGTACATGTAATTGTTTTGTTTGTAGTTCACTGTTTATACTATCCCGGAAAATTAAATAAATATAAATATAATATAAATATAAAACATCAATTTAACTGTTTCTGTTTGAACAATTAAGCACTATTAAGACACGTACAAGAAAATACATCGCAGGTTTCACGAACTGACGCGACTGACTTCACATAGGTAAAACTTGCTTTTGAGATAATCGCGATTGAAGTTGGTGATCTTGTAATATCGTTCTTGGAAGGATTTGTGGCATGGGGAATTTCCCCCAAAATGAGTGAACGAAAGTGGATACCTTAAACTACCTAGAACATTCACGTCAATAGTGTGGCATTGGAGAGATGCTCATGTGCTGCCCACGTGTGCAGTAGTGATGCAGCCAATGCTGTGATTGGTCAATATGTTAAGGGGTGGGGCTTAATGGAAGTCCATTCTTGTCCATCCTCGGGCCCCCCGTTTGCGAGCGATATGCATGCCACGATCAACAATTGTGGGTACGAGCACGTACTTAGACTAACAAATTTTAGATTAAATACCAGTATGTAGGCCCTACTGATTGCTCTCCAGCTATGTAAAAAACAGATGCTGCTCAATTTCTACCCCACACGTGGAGTTCATGGCTCCATGCTGCACCAGATATGTTGTAAACTAGATCTTGAATGTAAACAATTTTTTTGAAATATATACAACCAGTTTAGGTTAAAGTCTGATCAGAGTGGAATAAGAATTGGAAACATATGTTAAAGGAACATTGTTAAAATTGTTAAAGGAAAATTGTTAAAATTGATCACAGATTTACATAAAACTTATAGGGTCTAATGATGATGATGATAGTAGAAAACATCCCTTGAAATATTTCTGTCTGAAATGCCATATTTGATGAGAAATGACAGTGACACCTTTAGCAGCCACCACATCGTCCCATACTAACACAGAGCACAGCCACAGATCAAAAGTATTTTATCTGTCCGGAGGGAGGATACAGAAGGAAACAAAGAAAAACCTGTGCCAAAAAAACCCTCGTGGCAGGATAGAACCAACGCACAACTCTATTAACGTGTGGCACTAGGCGGTAATCAAACTGGGGCCACAGTGGTGAGAGTTGAGCGCTTTACGCACTAGCCACCCTTTTCAAAAGGGACTTTTCAAAAGGCTATTGCTTCCATCGCCTGCATGAGTAAGACAAGTCTCCCTTTAGAGAACAAGTCCATGGAATGAGTTTAAAGGCAATGTGTATGATAAGAAATTGCACACCGTTCATCAAACAAACCCCTTTAATATTAAAATATGATGCTGACATTGGCAAGTTTTAGATAAAATATCATCTGCAATCACTGCTTTGCTGTTCAACCAATCAGATCCCATAAAACATGTCACCGCCAACCAGCAGTTAAGTATAAAAAGGGTTCAACATCAATCCTCTGAACCATTAGTAGTGTCTATTCCATATTACACTTTCCTCATCAACCTTGAGTTAGATCTTCTACAATAACATCGTTGGGCCACACAAGTCAGAAATGGCACTTTCTTATCTGATAATAGCTCAAGTCATTTTTGGGGCTTTGCTTTCAACGAAAGCAAAACTTGAAGAGCCAGAGAACTTTATCTGCCAGCGACAAGTCAATATGAATCCATCCACTACTACAACCCCTGGCTGTAACTGTTCAGCAATTGAAGACATGCTGGAAAAAGCTGCATTTAATGCAAGGATTGAATCAGAGCTACAGATCATCAAGAGGCAGCTAAACGCACTCACAACGGCGAACAGGGATCGAACAGGTACATCTTTCACTGAAAAAGTTTCACTGAATTATCAGTTTTAATTTTTCTAACAATCTAATTAAGAAAATGTTTTAAATCTGTTATTTTCATTTTATCTGTTCATATTTGCCTTTGCTAGAATACCTTAAATGTCTTAATCTCTAGATTGCTGAACCAGCCTAAAATGAGCTCGGTCTTGTGGCAACTACCAAAATAGGCTGCAGAATGCACAAAATTGTGGGTTTGAATACAATCAGAGATGCCTGTGGATTTTACTTTGCAGAAATCAGAAAGTGCTGAGTATACAGGGACTGTCATACATCAGTGCAGAATGAAAATAAATAGTACTAAGTCAATCTCAATATTATCGTTATTTATTTATTTATTTATTTCCCAATTAAAAGTTATCAATTTTAATTTATTTCCCGTTCACTTATATATGTTTTATGTTGGCAAAAATAAGGATGGGGTATGGGGGCACCAGCTACATCAATTCCTACATCTGCCTTTGTCCTTGGCAGACTGCCACAGTCTTTGGTAGATGTTTGTACAGTTCATTTTGAAAAACTCTTGTATGTCAATAACAATGTAACAGTTAGAAATGGAACTCATTTTTATTTAAAAGTATTTTTAACTATTTCCTAGATAAAGTTCCAACAGATTGTACAGAGGCTGCCAAATTGAGAGAGACACAAAATGGTGTGATAACCATCCAACCTTCACTTTCTGGCCGGAGTTTTGAGGTGTACTGTGACATCGACTCAAATGGTGTAGGATGGACGGTAAGACATCAGGGCCCAATTTCGTAGAGCTGCTTAAGTATAACAAAGTAGCTAAGCAACTAAAAAATTACGCTTATCATCCAAAATACCATTTCACATGTACGATCTGTGACTGGTGTCTTGAAAGTGGCCCAAGTGGTTTAGGATGGACAGTAAGACATCTGATAGGACTAACTTAAATATTCTTTATTGCCGATGCATGACATCTTCTAGAATGGCAAAGGTCATGGGTTCAAACCCCACCTGAGTAATAACTTGACCTGCTTTCCACCTAAAGAGCTATGTTTTGAAATGACTATGTTGACATACAATCTACCTTCTAAAGTAAAAACAGAAATTTTGTTTGGTATCTTATCTTCAAAATTATATGTTACTTTAATAAAAATCAACAAACTTAGCATTGTTCGGGTGTTTGGTGAGAATTTTTCAGAAAGGAATGGGCTCTTAAGGGTCAATATACTATCCATTCATTGTTTTTACCCATATTTTTTTCTGGATATCTTTTAATACTGGAAATTAACAGGTATTCCAGAGGCGCATAGACGGCAGTGTTGACTTCTATTTGGACTTTGCTCACTACAGCCAAGGCTTTGGTGATCTAGAGGGAGAGTTTTGGTTAGGCAACGATAACTTGGCCTATCTGACCTCTCAGGGCGAGTATGAACTACGCATTGACCTCTCGGACTTCGAGGAAAATACCGCTTATGCCATCTATGACCTTTTTCGCATTGGGGATGCAAGTGATAACTACAGGCTGGCATTGGGAACATATTCAGGAACAGCTGGTAAGACCATTACTTGAACTCCATTCTACAGAAACTTCCATATACCCAATTAGCAGATCAATCACATGTTGGATATACTCATTGTCATTCAAAATGCTAGAAAGGGCACCAAGAAGTTCATCAATTTAATCATTGTTTACACAAGACTTTTACTTCAATTCACTGTATTAGATAGGAGATCTAGTGTAATTAACTTAAAGGTATTATACAGGATTGGTAGAACTGACATAACAGTCGCAGACAAAGTTCATGTTTTGTGTGATTAACCATTTACATGAAATAACAAACCTGTGAAAATTTGAGCTCAATTGGTCATTGAGGTCACGAGAAAATAGTGAAAAGAGACCTGATGTGTTTTCTGTTTTTCAAACATTGAGTTTATTATCGCGTGCGATAAAGACTATTGTTTTATTCATTTCTCTGAAACGATAGCATTTTAGGCAGAAAAGTTTTAAGGGGCCCTTTCTACCATCACTTACTTTAAATCTTGTAAGTTATGTGTGAATCTGTGAACATTTGTGTTTTTCGATCTTACCAATAGTGTACAGGGCCTTTAAAGGTAGCTGGTACGCACAAGAAACGATCATAATGCACTGTATCAAGCCGAACACAAACCAAGTATTTGTTTTTATGGTGACGTTAATTTTCAAAGCTCACTATGCATTATAGTTAAATATGGGTAACAGATTTGGTCTCATGCAAAAAGTGAAACAGCCAAAATAATGGCCCTTGAACATGAATAAAACCATTCTACAAACATCGTTGAAAAATATTTATTATGATGATTCTGATGATTTTAACAGTATTTTCATTCAGATATTTATTAATGGCAATAGCAGTGTGAGGAGCCTGTCTGGACTGCTAGGTGACCTTGGTGAATGGACCTCGCCTTCGGCTCAGTCTAAGAACAGCAGCCAGTCACAAACCCGATCATAACTATGCAGTGAAGACTGACGGGTTGTTCTAAAAACCCCTCGACCCCCACGACCCCCTCGACCCCTCAACTTATGCGTGATTTTTGTTCATACATTATTTATACCATGCCTCGCACATCACAGCGTACGAGACAGACCCATACACAGGTGGTGTTGCGCCTCCTCCACATATGCACGAAGCAAACTGCGCGTGATTGGCTGAGATCGGGTAACGTGGCAATTTTGATGTACAGAAGAAAAAAAAATTGCGGCATTTCCACGCGTATCTCTTGGCCGACCCGAGGTCTGAATAAGATTATATCCCAACTGGGAACCTGCGTTTACCGCCTGAGTACGATTACGGCCGACTCATTACGTGATGATCAGGCCGAAAACATTTCCGGCTGATCGTTCCCGTCGTGTGTCAACAATTACTACTTGCTCTATGCGGAGCTCGAGGTTGTAGACCCGACCGACCATGGCCCACACGTGTTTTGGGGTTGTTGTCAGTCTCCCACACCCCGGCCATAGGGCCTACTGCTCATACAGCCAACAAGATCATGATAGGTGTACACGTGACTCACACTCGGTGCTACACCACTGACACTGGACGTACGGTTGGTCTGTTCTTACTCGGCCGTAAAGCGATGTTTTATGAATTCGGAATTGGGACACATTTCGATTACGGGGCGGAAGTCGAGGGGTCAAGGGTCGTGGGGGTTTTAGAACAACCCAAGACTGGCTCCTCACACTTTTATTGCCTTAATATTCCTTGTTTTATTATTTCAACTTTTAGGTGACTCTTTGACTTTCCACAACAACATGGCTTTCTCTGCTAAAGACCAAGACAGCGACATTGATCACACTCACTGTGCCCAGGTTTACCGTGCTGCTTGGTGGTACAACAAATGTCATTATTCTAATCTAAATGGACAATACCATCGAACTGGATCCACAAGTTCTCATGCCACGGGAATTGTGTGGAAGGACTGGAAAGGTTATGAGTATTCGCTCAAAACTACTGAGATGAAATTGAGAAAAAAAAACTGAGTTTGTTACACCTGCTTACATACAGCCCATATGTTGTTACCCATTCTGTCATTGACATGCATTGGGTTTTGATGTAGTATTGATTTACTGGCAGATACACTAGATACGAGTAGTTTTAGTGCATGTTTTTTGGAATAATATATATACTTTTCCTTTATAACTTTGCAAAATAAGGATTTCATTGAAGGTCACTATCTTTTGTTTATACTATATGTATGGCTACAGTGTTCCAATTTGGTTGAGGTGTTTGTCGATCACTCAGACACCTTGTCTCTTTACAACTGAATTCTTTGTTTTAGTCTTCAATCTAATGATTGCGCAATGTAACCTACAAGGTTGGGTATACTTTTTACTTTTACATAAAGAGAGGAAGTTTCACACTAAACAGGCTAAAATATTTTTAGATATTTTTAAATTGAGATGGTCTAATTGACCCTCAAATTTTGCGGACTCAGGCAAAAGAAGCTTGCCTCTTTTTTCCTAATGATCATGGTATGGTAAATGTTTACCATGTTCTTTCTTTCAAATAGCAATACAGGTGATTCGCAATACAGTGCGCCCTCTACACTTTACCCTAGAGAAGCCATTTTGCCAACTAGGGTCGACTAATAAAAATCACACTCGATACTCGGTGACACGCGAGCAGTTTGGCAGCTTTAAATGGCTGACAAGATTGTGAAAAAAAGCTTGTGACCTTGCTGTTTTGCAAACAACGAACACACTTAAACAATTGGGAGTCATGAGCCAGGCATTTTGGGAAGACCAAAATTTGCTTTCAAAATTTGTTTCCAACACTATATATGAAAATACATTTGGCTAAAACCATACAGCTGAAACGGTGCTATATCATAATGTTACTATTGGTATGCAGCGCTAATGTGAGTCCAATTTTTTGGCATGACAAATAATACATCATGTAGTGTTCTTTTACTTATTAAATGTCATACAGCACTGTTAAGCATCTGATTGAAACAAAATAAATATTATCCTGGCATTTTTATCACACTGAATGAAATGTAGGATTGCAATGTATCAAAATTAAAAGTCAAGAATATCACTCACCCATTATTGTGAGCTTCCAGTTTCTTGTACATCTCCAATATCCCTTTAGTGTCTTCAGAGCTTCACTGGTAGAGAGTCCTTTAGCAGCTGCCCTAGGAGTCTGAGACTAACTAGGTTCTTGTTGGTCTTGCGTTACCATGGTTATGGGCTTAGTGAATATTATGAGGGACACCTGCAACAACAAAAAAATTACAATAAAAGATTATGGTTTACATGAGGACTTAAAAATTGTCAAAATGTCTATGCCACAGCCAGTGGTCTGATTGGTCAACAAATGATCATGGGTATAGGTAGTTTGGTATGGGAATCAAGTTTTAAAAAAGTGTATACATATTATGGGTTGTTTCAAATGCATAGAAAAGCCAAATACACATAAATCTTCTTTAAAGGTATTATACAGGATTGGTAGAGCTGACAAAACAGTTGCAAACAAAGTTCATGTTTTGTGTGATTAACCATGTAAACATTTTATCATTCTGTGTATTCTATGTTAATGAAGTGATCTTGTTTGCAATGAGTGGGGCCTTTCCTTGACAGCCTCTGCTTGTATATTCTATTGTCCAAATGACTCAATTTGTCAAAATCAACTCTTTGTGTGAGTGGTACGGAAAACATATGTCACTGTTAAGCAACTGATTGCAAAACAAAATAAATGCTCCTGGCTTTTTATCACAATGAAGAATATGTACGGCTCAATGTATCAGAATTAAATGTCAAGAATATCACTCACTGTTCAATGTGAGCTTCCTGTTTCTTGTCCATCTCCAACTATCCCTGTAGTTTCTTCAGAGCTTCACTGGTAAAAAGTGTTCAGCATCTGTCCAGGGAGTCTAAGACTGACTAGGTTCTTGTGGGTCTTGGGTTACCATGGTAATGGCCTTCCAAGATGCTGGTGGACATGAGGAGGGACACCTGCAATAAAAGAGGATTACAATAAAAGATTATGGTTTACATGCGGGCTTAACAAATTGTCAAAAGGTCTAAGCGACAGCCAGTGGTCTGATTGGTCAACCAATAATTATGGGTATTATATGTAGTTTGGTTTTGGAATCAAGTTAATCAAGAATCAAGAAAACCTAATGCACACAACATTTCTTAAAGAGATTGGGTCACGCTAGAGGTCACTCTTAAAAAAAAATTGTCATGCCTGAATACATATATCTACCAAGAAAACACTGTGACAGAGTTATAGAATGAATGTTATTCGTTTACAACGCAGTTTCCAAGCCTCTTTTCACCCCCGCCTTCAAGCAAAATCGGAACAACAGCATTCGGTGCCGGAAAGCTGTCTCAAAAAATTCAAAAGAATAGTGACGTCGCAGTACATACCCCTCTGTCAAATGGCTGTTTGTTGTTACTCATTGAGCATTGCTCAGTACAGATCATCCGGGCATTAAGTACGTATAGTGACGTCCTGTTTGTTTGCTGCCCTCATTTACGGGATTTTGATAAAATAATTTAGGCGGCGGGCTAGTGAACGGAGTGAAAACTCCCTGCAAATATCACTTCTTTTGTTAATTTTAATGTTACATAAGATGCAACAAATTATAGAAAGCAGAAAACTAAAAAGTAACGTCAACTTCAATCACCATGGCCCATCCTCTTTAAGAAATAAATTAATCTTTTTGACATAACATATAAAGTATTGCAGAAGATGATGCTGCATGTACTGTGCAAAAATGAATCAAATTTTCTGTCTGCCTGTTTTTTAGAATTGTTACAGTTTAAATAAAGCTGATCAAAAAGACAATAAAATAATGGTTAAAAAATTAAATACAAAAATATAAATTCTCCATGAGTAAATTTAATTTTTGATTAATATACCACAAGGAAAACTGACTGGGTAAATCTTAAATAATTTGGAGATGAACAAAGAAAAGTTTACTATAGAGCAGGACTTGAACCTGCAACTGCCAGATTAACAGTGCCGGCGCTCTACAAACTGAACTATCTGGTAATAATGATAGCAGTCTCCCTATTTTGTACTTTTTGTTTGATCAGGGTGCCAGTCAGACGTCATTCATCCTGTACCTGCTGTATAGCCAGGGATCACCTTGACTTAGGGGGATGCCACTTTTTAGCTAAGGGGTGATTGATCCTTAGGGTATACAGCAGGTATAGGGATTACCCCTTAGTTAAAAAGGTGATCCCTCTGCTGCCGCTTCCCAGGTTGTATCGTATTTCAATTGCATCAGGGTTTTATGAACAGGCACAAATCCTTGATAAAGTATCTACTTTTTCTCCATTCAAAGCTGTTTTAATAACTTCAGTGACATGTGACTGCCTAAATTGATGAAAATGAATTTACTGTTTTGCAAACCAACAATAATATGATACCTGTACAAGTTACCATCCTTAGCTTAAAGGAACATTACAGAATTGGTTTTTGCTAACAAAACAGTTGCTGGCAGTGTAAGCACTTTATGTACAAACCTGACAAACCTGTAGAAGTTTGAGATCGATCGGCCATCTGGGTCACGAGAAAATAGTGAAAAACCGTTTACACATTTGCCTGAAATCATATAGATTCAACAAATGAATAAAACGCTCACTGAGCGATAAACTACGATCGGAAAATTAGTTTATTCATTTCTCATCAAATATGGCATTTCAGACAGAAATATTTCAAGGGATGTTTTCTACTATCATCATTATTAGACCAAATAAGTTTTATGTAAATCTGTGATAAATTTTTACAATTTGTTTTCCTACCAATTCTGTAATGTTCCTTTAACACATGTTTTTTTTTCTTATTCCACTCTGATCAGACTTTAACCTAAGTTGTATATATTTCAAAAAAATTGTTTACATTCAAGATCTAGTTTACAACATATCTGGCGCAGCATGGGGCCGTGAACTCCACGTGTGGGGTAGAAATCTTGTGCCCACCAATTGACCAGCATCTGTTTTTTACATAGCTAGAGAGCAATCAATAGGGCCTACATACTGGTATTTAATCTAAAATCTGTTAGTGTAAGTACGTGCTCGTACCCACAATTGTTGATTGTGGCATGCATATCCCTCGCAAACGGGGGCCCCGAGGATGGACAAGAATGGACTTATCCATTAAGCCCCATCTCTTAACATATTGACCAATCACAGCATTGGCTGCATCACTACTGCACACGTGGGCAGCACATGAGCATCTCTCCAATGCCACACTAATGACGTGAATGTGCTAGGTAGTATAACGTATCCACTTTCATTCACTCATTTTGGGGGAAATTCCCCATGCCACAAATCCGTCCAAGAACGATATTACAAGATCACCAACTTCAACCGCGATCATCTCAAAACCAAGTTTTAGCTATGTGAAGTCGTTCGCGTCAGTTCGTGAAACCTGCGATCAGGTTTTTTCTAATTTTGAGTCTGGTCTTGTAAAATACATTCTGGTCCAAATTCAAGCCCTGAAAGTGTAATGGCTACAAAATCATTTGAATTTGTAACAAATTCCAGCATTTCTATTTCTATGCTGGTACTCGCTGAAAGCCTGTTCAGCAACTTAACAAGGATTGAGGCGTGGCCAGTGCCGCAAGACGGTGGACACTTGGGCAAGGTGCTCTATACAAATGT
Source organism: Pycnopodia helianthoides (assembly GCA_032158295.1). Classification (NCBI taxonomy): domain Eukaryota; kingdom Metazoa; phylum Echinodermata; class Asteroidea; order Forcipulatida; family Asteriidae; genus Pycnopodia; species Pycnopodia helianthoides. The sequence goes on along the minus strand of JASTWB010000131.1, from coordinate 18,674 downwards.
TGGGCAAGTAAAAAGCTTGTGACTTTATTAGGCACATGATGGCTATCTTGAACTGCTCCAGTATGGCAGTTCAATGATGTCATGGGGGAGCGCATAGAGTCACATAGAGTTCTTGGGAAGCTTTGTTTGTAGTTGTCATATTTGGCTAGGAAAATTTTCCGCAGGCGGCCGCCACTTTCCGAAGCTTTTTTTTTATTTTATTTTTTTTAAAATTATTCATGAGGATGTTTCCAATCGATTGGGGTAGGGAACAAAATTCTACGATAAATGGATTTTATAGGGGGACGATTTCAAAAAAAAATTATTTTGCGTAAATCCCAAAAAAAAATTGCGAAAAAAAATTCGCGCTTATTGCCACACTCTATTCTTCTCTATTTCTCCCCCATTTCCTGTCTCCTCTTCACCCAGTCTCCATGTATCTACCTGTACCTTATTGCTGGAAGGAATGGAACGTTAGTAATCAATGAAATAATGCAATGGCGTCGTTACCGAGACTCGAACCTGTAAAGAGAGAACAATTTATTATACACAAGAGAGCATAGCCTTAACCCACACGGCTATGAGGCGTTGATACAAAGATTGGTTTGCTTGTCCTACATGTTTCTCCCATAACCTGGTTTACTAAAGGTCATAATGAATATGTAATTTTTATGAATATTAAAATAAGCTGTGATTGTCCAATACTTTGCATAAACTGAATTTTCATAAATTTATGAATGAAAACCTGCCTTACACGTCAGTCGCGCAAAAGGTTATTTCGGATTATTCCATTAGTAGGAGTCCTAGGTAAGTTATATAAACCACCTAAACGTTTTTAAACCGAACCGTCCCCGACTACCCCCGCCGAATAATTCCAAAGGCGCTGATTCCATCAGAAAGCCACACAATAAATCAAAAGATAGAATTAATAATAACAAACAACAACTATTGCCATTTATTGAAACACTTGCTCTATTTATTAACCCAAAATGACGACCAGGAGGTGCGCGTTTAAGTGCGCTGCGCGTTTGCAATGGGTCTATAAAATGGCGGTCTTAACAGATTCCGTGCGCGTTATTAAATAAAAACATCAGTGCAATTTATATCCTAATTTACGGACATTCATATCATCAACACACGTGTGCTAATGTACCTAGTTCTAATTTCCCCCCTAAACATCATCTGCGTTTACCCCTTCCAGAAATCGAATAGTCCTATCGAATTTCCATCGCGCATGAACGATGACCGACTGATTGGAGAAATTGCAAAACGCGCGAACACACACACAGTAGGAAAACGATACAAAATGGCGTTGGGCCATTTTCTCACGTCGCGTAGGCCGGTTTTCGGCCCTTTTTCACGCCTTTCCAATTTTTCCTACAACCTATTCATACTTAGGATATTTTTCTCCACTCCTTCCGGACAGGTAAGACCCAAAATTTTCTTAATTCGGGGCGATTAAAGTGGCGGCCGCCTCCGGAATTTTACCCTTTGGCTATTTACAAGCACATTGACATTGGATTTGTAAGTTTCATGATCTAGATCTTCGCAGCATAAGAATCTCATAGGGCGAAAAAATGGATTCGCAATGGTGATAGGGCCAAGGATACGGAGTGGATTTGCCCTACTCATGGGGCTATCCTTCCCCTCCATGACCTAGCATAAGCTGGCGGCGTTCACCGGCCGACCGAGGCAGTCTTGCCGAGTTGCCTGCTCATTTCATTCAAACAAAACTCGGTAAAAACCTTTTTGGCAAAACTCACCTTAATGTATCTTGTCATGCTTGTCTTGCTCGACCATTTCTTCGAGTGTTGACCTCGTTCTGCGTAATTAATCCAGAAATTGTCACATTTCTTCGGCATTATTGTCGAAGCTCGGAGAAGTAACACCAAAACATTGGGTATCGCATTTGTGTTGTGACGTTAGAAAATTTACCCACAATGCATACACCACCAGACGGGTTGACAGCAGACGATATACGCCACATGGGCACATCATCAATTTAAAATAGGCCGTCTCCAAATTGGCGGATGAGGCTACGGCTGTTGCTAAGGGTGTTACTATGGGCTAACCCTGTTTCACGCGTGTGAACGTGGCCATCCAAGCGGCAGCCGCAGCCACTGATTCGCAAACGGCATAACTATTGAAATAAATTGCACGAGTGGTGGCGCTATTCATTAAACAGGTGATCAGTAGACTTGTGGACAAGTCGTTAATTGTTTGTCGCGGTGATAGCGTTCCAACTCTCGCTGCGCAGAGAGTCGGAACAATATCACCGCGACAAACACTTAACGACTTGTCCACAAGTCTATGAACAAAGTGCATGCAGCAGACGGAAGGGTATGGACCTGTTGTTGTTGTTTGTTTTGCTCAAACCCCAGATGAACGTAACAGTTTTAAGATGTTTGGTCTTCCATACTGAACAACTTGAATTAAAACCATTTTACAATCAGTGCACGTTTCTTTCAAAATATACCTACACTAGCAAAATGGTAATCAAGCATCTTTAGGATAGTAGACACAGCTCACTCTGCCTCCCCTATGCACAACTGGTACAGTGGAACTGAAGGGGATTTCAACTGTCCTGGTGGTTGTACAGTCTGTCGTGATTGGTCCATAAAAAAGGGGCGGAGCAAATCCTTAATTCTGTTTATACTGAGGGATGGATCCTAGTTTCTCCCTCTTCATAGGCCCTATGAATGAAATAAATTAGTTCATGCAAATCTGTTGTTATTGTAAGTTTCAAAGTTAGAGTAGAGGAGGGAATAAAACTAAAGGTGATTTCCCATATAACGGGGGAAGGGGGAGGTGGGGTGGGAAGGTGGGGAGGGAAGGTGGGGGGAAGGTGGGGAAGGTGGGGGAAGGTGGGGGAAGGTGGGGGAAGGTGGGGGGAAGGTGGGGGAGGGTGGGGGGATGTGGGGGAAGGGGAGGGGATCCTAAAAACCCTAAATGACTGCGTACACACAGTTTCAGGAGTTTGGTCTTTATAAATTTATTTATTGTTCATACAAATTCATTCAGAAATACTTCACAATTTAAAATTATTTTACAACCAGTGCCCGTTTCCTCATCAACCTCCCAACAAATTTAAGTGTTATAAATTAGTTCTACAACTAATAATAGACTAATCCATTAAACTCAGCCCACATGTCAACATCAGTTAGTAACTCAGTACACACAAGCCTTACTGGTCTCCTCCATGAATAAAGTGCACCATGGACCTTACCAAACAGCAGTAGCTTGTGTACACTGCAATGGGATTTTAACTGTCTTAATTGTTCGCTCGGCCCCAACACCTTATCCAGAGAAGCTGGGATTGGCTGACGTGTACAAATGTACTTTGGACCATTCCCCTGATCTAGTAATCTCCCCCCCCCCCCCCCCCCCGGTCACTGTTTTATAGTCAAATTGACTATCAATATTAATAATGCTCCATTGTTAAAGGAACATTACATAATTGTTAAGAAAAAAACTTGTAAAATATACTTTTGATCACAAATTTACATAAAACTTACACGGTCTAATGATGATGATAGTATCAAAGAAAACATCCCCTGAAATATTTCTGTCTGAAATGCCATATTTGATGAGAAATGAATAAACTCATTTTCCGATTGGAGTTTATCGCTTGATTCATTTGTTGAATCTATATGATTTCATGCAAATGTGTAATCGGTTTTCACTATTTTCTCGTGACCCAGATGGCAGATTGGTCTCAAACTTCTACAGGTTTGTCAGTTTATGTATATGGTGGATTACATAAAGTGCTTACACTGCCAGCAACTGTTTTGGTAGCAAAAAACAATTCTGTAATGTTCCTTTAAAATCCATTGCAAATAATCATTGTCCCTCTTTGCCTTGTGTAAAAGATAGGGCTCGATCGCAACATTCTAATTCTTACTTGTTTAAAAAACGTTGCTACGCACACGTTAGGATAAATTGTGTGTGTACATTTTGTGATTGTGGCACAATGCCGAATGCAGTACAATCGTTCCCATCATGCATGAACAAAAACTTGTACAAGCTCATCAGCCCATCCCAGCAGTCTTGGATGAGACTGGTGGGGCCGTGCCAATCCTTCCTATTGGTTGTAGTCTGTTAGTATGGCCCCATACATAGTGGGCAGAGCTCAAAGGATTAGTCTATTCATAATGAGGGGTTTCTCCTAATTTCCCTCTCCAAAGACTTTTCTCTTAACATTAACAATAGAATTCATGCAATTCTACTGTTTTGTAGGTTTTTCAATGCGAGAGAAATGAGGAAACCCCCCAAAATTATTCAAATTCAATTCTTAGCTTCTTACTATTTGGAGCACTTTGTTAGCGAACAAAGTATACAAAAGTTTTGTTTTTCAATATTCTTTGTAATCTGTAGGAAGGATTAATTTAAATAAATAACTTGCAATGGTAGGAGCATCATTATGTTATAGAAAAGCACAGTCTAATCTTTAGTGCTTGTGTAGGTAATGATGGCTTCAAGAAAAACTATGAGTAAAATTCATTAAATTAAAAGGAAACTATTATTGAACAATAATTCAAGTTTGGTTCTTCTCTTTACCGCCAGGGTGCTATAAATTACTATCGTCAAACACCTGCTATGATCAGTCAGTTCAATTTAAAGGCACTGGACCAATGGTAATTATCAAATTAATTGTAAGCATAAAAACTTACTTGGAACGAGCAATGGAGAGCTGTTGTATAGTATAACACATTGTGAGATAAGGCTCCCTTGAAGTAACGTAGTTTTTGAGAAAGAAGTAATTTCTCGGTAAAATTATTTGAATTGATTTTGAGACTCACGAGTGAGGTCTCGAAATCGAAATCAAGCTCTGAAAGCACACAACTTCGTGTGAAACATGGACAAGGGGGTTTTTTCTTCCATTGTTATCACACAACTTTGACGACCAATTGAGTTCAAATCTTCACAGGTTTTGTTATTTTGTGCATATGTTGAGATACACCAAGTGAGGAAGACTGGTCTTTGACAATTACCAAAGGTGTCATGTGTCTTTAAGGGTTTGATTGTTGATGAGTTCAAGTCTATCCTTCTAGTTTTCAAATATAATTCATTCAACCAATGTTATTCAGTTTGCGGTAAAACCATGTGTATATCTACTTTGCTGTGTAGATTATGTTTCTAGAGAATTGTCTTGCTATTAATTTTTTACTACCTGGTGTAGATTTTCGGAATTCAGAGACTCTCAGTTCTGAAAAGCACTGTCCTGCTTAATAACTACTACCTGAGCGGAAGGTAGGCAATCGGCAGGACTACTTATTTCACTTAGGGGATCGAGGGGATTTCTTGTTGTTAACTTCACTGCCGTGGAGTGGTTCTTTTTTGGTCTCAAACGTTTCAACTAGTTTGTCTTCTAGTAATCTTCCCAGCAAAGTAGATATAATACACATGTTACCACAAAGGTATTACATTGGTACCTCACCATTCACTGCCTCAAAAACCACATATCATTCAACCAGCTTGTGACATTGGACTGTGCAAATCTTGTGCATGTACGTGTATTTTTAATGATTGAAGGGAACATTAGCACTTTAAGCCTTTAGAGCCCATAGCGGCTGCAACGGCTTGTACCAAAGTGCCCACAGCGGCTACTAATGGCTGGAAGATTTGACCTGATTCCACTGAACCAAAAAAGGTCAAAGGAAAGGTCATGTTCTGAACTGACTTTTTTGTGTTTCCTTTGTTCACATTCAATCTACCTTTAAAAAAAAAAAAATATAAAAAAAAAACTACACACTTGTTTAGTGTTATTTTTCTAGAAGTTTTCAATGAATTTTTTGGGGTTAAATATCAGTCTTGTCTAGGCATACGGTGGTCATTTTACAGAAATCATTGGTCTGTGAAGGGTAACAGTTTGCAAGATTTGCACAGTTTATTACGTCAGAGTATTTAAATAATTAGCAGTCTCTGTTTTGTCAAGGAACTTGCATGCGTTCTTGCATTCATTAGAGTGTCATTTAAACTTGACAATTTGAAAGAGGAATCTGTGTGTTGAGCTGACACAGAGTAGAATTTGAGATGGAATTTTTGTTCATCAGGACAATCCGCACTGATTCAAATCAGTATTCCTTAATGTCTTTGCAGGCATGGACTGTGACAGGGACAATGACAAAACAGTGACATCATTAAGTTTCATATAGTAACTTTCATGTTGCTGCCTTAAAGACACTGGACACCTTTGGTAATTGTCAAAGACCAGTCTTCTCACTTGGTGTATCTCAACATATGCACAAATTAACAAACCTGTGAAAATTTGAACTCAATTGGTCGTCGAAGTTGCGAGATAATAATGGAAGAAAAAACACCCTTGTCCATGTTGTCACACGAAGTTGTGTGCTTGCAGATGCTTGATTTCGATTTCGAGACCTCACGCATGAGGTCTCAAAATCATTTCAAATATTTTACTGAGAAATTACTTCTTTCACAAAACTACATTACTTCAGAGGGAGCCGTTTCTCACAATGTTTTATACTATCAACAGCTCTCCATTGCTCGTGGGTAAGTTTTTATGCTAACAATTATTTTGAGTAATTACCAATAGTGTCCAGTGCCTTTAAAAGCACTGTAATTAGGAAATACTGCATTATGTCGACTATAAAGCTTAACATTCCAGTTAGACAAATGGCATCCCCACAAAAAGCCCAGATCATCGTTTCATTTTACTGCTGGACAGAGTGTCGTTGACTTTGCGCTTGGTGCCCCGCTCACTTGTTGTTGATGCTGAAGTAAAGAGCTGGTATGTGTGGAAAGTTAAGGAGGTTTTTACCAGGGAAAAAGCAAAATTGCTGAAAGCTGAACTGAACATTCCTTATCTAAGGTGAAGATACAATATCTAATGTCCATTAATCCTTTGGTGCTTAGAGATCAAATTTTGATGTGAATAGTTGAGGCATATTTTCAAACATAAACAGCTGTTGTTTTCACAATTCTTGATTTTATGTGGCAGTATAAACTCAAACAGTAACATTTCTTGTAGGACCAGTGTTTTCTTTGCCCACCGGGAAATGCCCTGAATGCACAAGATCTCTCCAATTGTAAACGAGGCAACACGTTTTATCACCCCATACTTATTGTTATTTTCAAAGGATATAATTCTGGCTGGATTTCCTGCCTCAGCATCCCTGTTAGAATAAACTCAGCACTGACGATCAGTAGCCCCGCCTTGATGGCTGATTGACACTTGGCTTTATCCTCCTCGCATGATATAATGATGGTGTAAGGATCTGGCTTCACCGGCAAGCTACTCAGGAACTAATGCATATTCAGATATCAAAATTATTCAAATTAGTAAGAACTGCCTTGATGGCTGTTTGACATTAGGTCTTATCCTCCACACGTAATGATGGTGTAAGGATCTGGCTTCACTGGCAAGCTACTCAGGAACTAATGCATATTCAGATATCAAAATTATTCAAATTTGTAAGAACTGCCTTGATGGCTGATTGACATTTGGTCTTATCCTCCAAACGTAACGATGGTGTAAGGATCTGGCTTCACTGGCAAGCTACTCAGGAACTACTGTGTATTCAGATATCCAAATTATTCAAATTAGTAAGAACTTCATTGCTGATTGACATTTGGCCTCATCTGTCAGACATAATGATGGTGTAAGGATCTTGCTTCACTCATTTTATGTTTAAAAGGAACTTCATAAAGATTCTGAAATCATGGGTGAATGGCATTTGTCAACTTTCCCGTTCCAGTCAAAGTTAAGTTTGGATTAGGCTGACCTTACTCCAACAACTACCAGGCCTAATTCAAGTCCCCCAAAAGGTGCCAATGATAAAAAGCAATAGCACTTCCCACCAATGCTAAAAATACAAGCTAAGCACCTAGGAGTGCATTTTGACGAGCCTTGGTCATTGGTTGAGCATTTTCGCGTGTTCAGTTGAACCATGGCTGTTCTGACCAAACCCTAACTGACTTGTTGCCCAGTCAGGCTTGGTTTCAATATGGCAGGACTCTAAAAACTATTTCAATGGAATTCTTTTAAAAAACGAAATACCCTGAAGCATAACAATTAAATAATGTTGGTTAAATTACAAAGAAATAAACCACAAGGTTTACATTACAAAGACCTGAAAACTCCATTACCTGAAAACAAAAATGAAGGTTGTATATTTTCAGAGCATGAATTTTTCTAGAGATGTACCTACATCATGAACTGTTTCAGATTACCGACTGTTTTCGCTTAGGTCTCAGAAATTGTTTCGGTCAGTGATTTTTGCGTCAGAAACTTGTTTCCGGTCATGGTCGCCAAAACATGCCCCAGATCTCAGACAAACAGGGCAAATATCAGTTACATAAACAAACGTGCGCGTCCATGTCCAAGGTTTACCACTAGTGCAGTTTGGCCGTCAAAGGTAGTAATAATAATAATAATAATAAAGACATTTGTAAAGCCCTAATGCAGAAGCCTCTAAGCGCATAAAGAGAACAATAAAATATACAATAAGTGAAAGAAACATTACAAGTAAGCAGATTACAAATAAGCACTTTCAAACAAATGAGTTTTTAACAGAGACTTAAAACAATGTAAAGAACTAGCCTGGCGAATATGCACAGGAAGACTATTCCAAAGAAATGGAGCAGCGTAAGAAAATGATCTTTGACCATAAAAAATGGAAGAAGCCCTAGTAGTTGTGGTAAGCAATGATTGTTGTGATGAACGTAAAGTCCTAGCATCAATGATGATGATGCTGTGATTGGCAAGTGGTGGAATAAGTGTCTAATAGCCGAGTGTTTTGAGCAAAAGTGACTTTATCAGCGCAGAGTGCTGTTGATCTACAAAGAAGTTCAAATTTTCAAGATCGAAGTACTTACTTTTCCACCAGCACACAGAATAATTTCCTTCATTTGTTGTGGCTCTGGCTTGACACTTCCTGTCACAAACACACGGTAGTTGGTCATCACACCGCCCTGCAGCGCCCTCTGGTGAGCTGTCACATGCGTAAAACCGTGCTGTTTCTCTGCTGCCTTGTCTTTGACTAAATATGGTGCCGGGTCTGTGAAATCATTCAATATCATTTAATTGTGATATCATATGAAGGTTGTTTAAACTGTACACAGTCAACCCTCCTACTGGCTGTCCATTCAATATTATCCATTGTGGTTTTCAATATATATAAACCATGCAAGCCTGCAATATTATATCAAGCGGTGAATGTATCTACACAGTAAACAGTCGACCCTCCTACTGTCTGACCATTCATATCATCCACTGTGGCTTTGAATGATAGATAATGTATGCCAGCCTGCAATATTATATAATGTGGTGAATGTATACACAGTAACAGTCAACCCTCTACTGTTGACCATTCAGTTCATCCATGTGGATTTGAATGTATAATGTATGCCAGCCTGCATTATATATAATGTGGTGAATGTTTACACAGTAAAACAGTCAACCCTCCTACGTCTGACCATTCAATATCATCCACTGTGCTTTGAATGATAGATAATGTATGCCAGCTGCATTATTATATAATGTGGTGAATGTTTACACAGGTAAAACAGTAAACCTCCTACGTCTGACCATTCAATATCATCCCCTGTGGCTGTTGACGATAGATATCTATGCCAGAATGCAAATACAATGTCATCTGTTGAAAGCATGCACACAGTACAGTCACCATCTTTAGTTTACGATTCAATTCACTCATTGTGTTTTGAATTATTCATGTATGTTAAATGTATTGTAAGCTTTTGCTAGCTGCAAAATTTATACCCATGTGGTTGAATGCGTCCACAAGTACACAGTCAACCCTCCTACAGTCTGAGCATTCTTTCAATATCAATTAAATGATTTTGCGTGACAAAGAAACTATTCCAGTCTGCATTAGAATATCGAGTAGAAAGGAGTAAACTGATTACAAACACTGTGATGGACAATAAAAGGAAAAGGTAATGAATTGCAGAACAGTAATAGACCGATTGCACGACCAATGTTTACATGTCATCACATGACCTATGGTGGGTATTACGACATCTCAGTGGATGGCAAAGAGGTGCAAAGACTATGTTGTGACAGAGCGAGTACACAGACAGTCAGCTCTGTTTTTGTGAATAATAACACACTTCAACGCCATTTTGTTAAAGTTGTATGTTGTGATGTGATTTAAATCACAGTAAACTTTTTCATAAATTACAAGTATTCTACTACAAATGAGGTTTATTTTGAGTTATGCACTATCGACGTCGGACAACGATGTAGCGCCCACACGGTCTTTTGCTTGTAACGTAAATCACTGTAATAAAAGTAAAATTTTACTTCAGCCTTGCGGAATTTTAAATGGGCAAAAGAATCACAGTTTGGGATAGTCTTTTCTTGCTTTTGGATGATTTCAGCTTCAAAGTTGTGACACTCTTGTGTTGAAAAGTGTGTGATCGCGGATCGTTCGTGTGCATGAACACTTTACCATGAGCATACATGCTTTGCGGTAGATTTTCCAAAACTTGCTGGAACTGTCCTTACTGGTATCTTCAGACACTCCGGTGAAGTCTCCGGTACAAACACTGGAATATTCTTCACAGATTTAAAAAAAGATAACCCTCGATCGAGAAAACCAATGCAACACTCATCATATACTTCACAACAATGGCACTTTCCTATGGTGGACACCTTCTTTGTTGATGTTTGACACCTACTATAGGTCACTTGTAGAGCGCAATCAGTTTACTAAAAAAGGAAGATCATTGTTAACTGAAACTTACCAACGAATGATTTACTGACTTTACACTGAGTCAGCCAATCAGGAATGACAATTAAAGCTCCCCTCGATAAGCAGCAAAGAAACTTAACTGTACGGCGAACCTTTAAAAGGGTTTAGCAAAAAGTGGTGTTAAAAGAAAATGCAATTAATGGTAGTATATAGAGTTGGTAGAGCTGACAAAATAGTTGCAAACAATGTTCATGTTTTGTGTTATCAACCAAATACATGAAATATAAAACTGTGAAAATTTGGGCTTAGTCTGTTGTGTGAGTCAGGAGAAAATAGTGAAAACCGTGAAAAATGTTCAGTATGTAAACACATTGTTCTTAATTTTTGTAGTAACAACTAAAAACACCCATCAAGTAATAAACCACAAGGGAATGGTAAATTGTAAATAATTTTGGGTTGAACAAAGAAAAATTGACTAGTGAGGGATTTGAACCAGCGACCTCCGGATTAACATGCCGGCGCTGCTCTACAAACAATGTTCATGTTTTGTGTTATCAACCATATACATGAAATATAAAACTGTGAAAATTTGGGCTTAGTCTGTTGTGTGAGTCAGGAGAAAATAGTGAAAACCGTGAAAAATGTTCAGTATGTAAACACATTGTTCTTAATTTTTGTTGTAACAACTAAAAACACCCATCAAGTAATAAACCACAAGGGAATGGTAAATTGTAAATAATTTTGGGTTGAACAAAGAAAAATTGACTAGTGAGGGATTTGAACCAGCGACCTCCGGATTAACATGCCGGCGCTGCTCTACAAACAATGTTCATGTTTTGTGTTATCAACCATATACATGAAATATAAAACTGTGAAAATTTGGGCTTAGTCTGTTGTGTGAGTCAGGAGAAAATAGTGAAAACCGTGAAAAATGTTCAGTATGTAAACACATTGTTCTTAATTTTTGTTGTAACAACTAAAAACACCCATCAAGTAATAAACCACAAGGGAATGGTAAATTGTAAATAATTTTGGGTTGAACAAAGAAAAATTGACTAGTGAACCAGCGACCTCCGGATTAACATGCCGGCGCTGCTCTACCAACTGAGCTGTCTAGCCCTATGTTAGCGGTCTCTCTTAACTAAGACAGCTGTTACGTTTTTTTACGCTTCCTGATACAGTTTTCTCGAATGTGACTCCATTTCAAAAGAAAATATTTCACAGAAAAACGGTGCTAGTTTGACCTACATTATCAGTTAGCTTTCAGACTAAAACTTAAACAGTGATGTTTTTTTAATTTACCGATCCTACATAATACCTTTTAAGTTCAGAATATCATTCAAATTTCTTGAAAGATTCCGATGAAGGTTTTGAGAAAACTAATCTCAGTAAGCGCGGAAACATTAAAACCCAGTTTAATGGGTCTGCTTACTACGAATTTCTGCGCTTTCTGAGACATGTAAAGCACGTAATTCTGTACGGCCTGTAAGCGCAGAATTCTGCAGTAAGCAGAACCATAAAATTGGGCCAAGATGACACCCAGATACAGCATTGCTGCCTGAGCGTTTCTTGTGCAAGATTGTCGTTATAACATTGTCGTTATTACAAAATCATTTTTGTACTGAGGTGACTATGCTATGTTATGAGAATCTAAGGCCTTGTCACACGAGGCAATTTACAGGCAACCAGCAATCTCCGATAAAAAAAAATTATTCACATCTCAATTTTCTCATTATTTTCTCGGAGATAACGAGTTACAGCTACAAAATTGTCTGTTGTGCTGCTGAAGTGTTCCTTTTTGCATGCAGCGCAGTTAGTTGCCTACAAGTTGCCGGAAAAATAATTGCCCTGTGTGACATAGCCTTTAGTCTATAATCTCACCTTATCTGTGACTAGGTGTGTACAATCAAAGACCGATTCGACAAGCTCACCACCAAGGCTTGAAACAATCTGCACAGAGAATACATAACAAAGTGGTATTCTAATTCTGCACACAATTTTTAATGGCCTCAGGTTTTGACTCTTGCAGAGTCTTTCTCAAAGGCTTTATCATTTAGCCTCTGAGAAACACTAGGGTTGAAAGATGAGGCTTTTATGAACTTCTTGCATTTATAACAAAGGTCGTTTTGGTTAGTAAGCAGTTTGCAACAACTAATTATATTTTCATACTCTAATACTGGTACAATGAGAAAAAGGAGTTGTATAGAGTATGAACACAATTGCATGTGGATTTTCATTTAGAAAAAAATTGCATCATACCCAGTTTCTTATAAACCTTCTTAATACCTAAAGGACATTACAGAATTGGTTGCTGCTACCAAAACAGTTGCTGGTAGTGTAAGCACTTTATGTAATCCACCATATACATAAACTGACAAACCTGTAGAAGTTTGAGATCGATCGCCACCTGGGTCATGAGAAAATAGTCAGAAAAACCGAATACACGTTTGCATGAAATCTATAGATTCAAAAAATGGATAAAACGCTCACTGAGCGATAAACTCCAATCGGAAAATTAGTTTATTCATTTCTCATCAAATATGGCATTTCAGACAGCAAATATTTCAGAGGAATATTTTCTACTATCACCATCATTAGACCATGTAAGTTTTATGTAAATCTGTGATCAAAAAGTATATTTTACAAGTTTTTTTCTTACCAATTCTGTAATGTTCCTTTAATCTTTACCCTCCTGCTGTATGACCATTTGATACCATCAACTGTGGTTTTGAAAGATTGACAAACTAAGCCAGCCTGAAATATGGTATCATGTGGTAAATGCATCTACACCGTACACAGTCAACCTCTACTGTCTGACCAGTCAATATCATCCACTGTAGTTTTTATCGATGAATAAACTGTACCAGCTGCAAAATGATATCAGTGGTGAATTCATCTACACCGTACACAATCAACCCTCCTACTATCTGACCATTCTACATCATTCGCTGTGGTTTTGAAAGAAATGCACTACGTAAAATGATATCATGTGGAGAGTGCATCTAAACAGTAACAGGTCATTTTCTGCACCATACAAACTGGAGCAGTTGAATAGTTTAAATGGTTGGTCAGCTCACTGAAAAATGTTACCAGAGGGTGATGCAAATGTGACAAACTGACCATTATATATTATCATTACTGGATTTTAGAATGTGTAGTCAGTTGTGGTAACACCATGTGTATATATCTACTTTGCTGTGTAGATTTGTTCTTGACAACTTGCCTTGCTATTATTCTACTGCCACGGAGTAGATTTTCAGAATTGGAATATTGTCTGGAAGAAATGTCCTGCTTATTAACTACTACCTAAGCGGAAGGTAGGAAATTGACAAGACTACTACTTTCGCTTATGGATCGAGGGGACTTCACGTTATTAATTCACTGCCACGGAGTGAGTTTTAAATGGTCTCAACGTTTCGACTAGCCTGCTCTAGTCATCGTCAGGAGACTGAAAGAGTATTCGAGATCCTAGTCACTTTAGAGGGATTCAGAGGTTTCACTGCTCTGATTGGTTCTTCAGAAAGGAGGACTGCAGTTGGAGGGCCCAGAGGTATTGTGTGGGCTGCCCATTGTGTTACCCAATGTAGGCACTTTTAATAATGTATTGATCTGCATGCATTGGATTCATATAAAGTTTGGTCCATTGGTTGTACATGTACACATGCCACATGCTCAGAATTACACACACATTTAACAAGAACATGATTGGTTCTCCTCGTTTTTAGAATTGAAAGAATACTCTCTCTGCAGCAACAGTCAAGCATAGTTAGCAAACATCACAATCATCAAACTTCCCCAACTTATGAGTATCACATAATGGAAAATCTCACCTTCTGCCATGACTTGTCAATGACCCCAGTGAACATGACCTTTGGCTTGATGTCACTGGGTCGTCTCCGTAGCGATGGACTTGCAACCTCCCCCTCTGGTGTTTCAGGGGCGTTGACCTTTTTGGCAGATGGGGAGCCAGTCGGAGTGGACAAAGTGGGTGTGGATGCTCTCTTGCCACGCTTATTATTGCTAGGTGTGGTTAAAGACTGCAATAGACATACAAATAAAGTTATACAGTGTATCCTTCTGCATTGAATCAAAAAAGCTGCAAAAAGCCCTACAAATATTTAGCATTGTTAGTTTCTGTGAAGTAAAATTTATTCCACGTTATAGTTTCAATAAAAACCAAACTAAGAAACTTCATCAAATTTGGATTTAAGTTTTTTCATGATACAATGAAAATGTTTCATATTTTTCTCTGGTATTTTGTTTTGCCAGAATAAGCAGTGAATTTCTATTTCAACTTCAGAAGTATTTCAGATGAAAATAATTCTCCAGCAGATTGGCACTTTGTATAATTGTTAAGCTTCCAGATTGAAACTAATGTTTTTTTAATTTAATGAAAACATATCTTGTTTATTTATAACACCTCACTGACTGCAGTTATCCCGGAAAAAGGTTTCAGAATAGAAAATTCAGATAGTTGTTATTGCGACATTGAAGGTGCTGCATACGTTTGGTAATTGGAGCCTACTGATTGTGTTAATCCTATTTAAATGTAGGTACATACAATAAAACTAAACTGTGAAAATTTCACTTCAAAAGGTGGTCACATTTTTGAGATATCACCAAAAAACCAGAGCGAATATTTCCACGCAGGAAGAATATTCCCTATAGGAATACACAGTCTGAGAAGCGTTTCTGACAGAAGTGCTTCTCAGATTCAAATTTGGGGGAATAAAAAAGGGATATGTTTTCCATAACCCTAGTACTACGTAGTTAAAAGTTTCTCAAAATTCATTAACTACCCAAGGCTGCTGTACTTCTTACCAAGTAAGTTCGTATTGCCATTAATTTTCAGAGTCATTACCAAATGTGTACTGTGCCTTTAAAGTCATTTATTTATTGTCAATGTTGAACCATAAACATTGAAGGATAGTTTCCGTTACCTGTTCTTCTTTCTGTGGTGTTTCCAGCACAGCAGCTTTCCATTCCCTTCTTCCCACCTTTCCCCTGTGTCCCTTCCTCTTTCTTAGTCCCTGCAGGTGACGTATCAGACTGAGATGCATCCGATCCTTGACCTTGATCATCATCCTTTGTTCCTCGCCGCTTACGGCCGCTTATTTTCACTGGCTCCGGAGCAAGGAATGTATCCTCTTTAGCAGACGGCTTCGTCGGGGGTTTAGTTACAATCTCCGCAGAGGAGGTTCTTGCATGTCTTGAGCGAGATGGTTGTGAACTGGTTGAAGGAAGTGAATGTCTTTCTTTGGATTCATGGGTTGCTTGTCCTGCTCATCTAACGTACCTTCCTTCCTGAGTGTGATTGTTAACCTTCCTGTATATTTGGCCACAACATAGTCAGTGATGGATGACTGTTTTTGTCCTTCCTGGAGTGTTTTAGCGGTGGTCTTGGGCTTCCTGCCTCTCCTAGCAGGAACAGGAGTTGCGTTTACTTCGTTTGTCTGTTGACTCTCACCTGCTGCTTTTCTACCACGTGTTGATCTTGTTCCTTTACTGTTACTGTTGTTGTATTCATTGAGTGATTGTTTGGCTTTAGGTACCTTGTCAAATTCCACTTTCTTGCTGGCTACCAGAAACTTTTAGTTTTGTGTTTTTGCCAATTTTTGGAACTTTTGTCTGCCTGTTCACAGCTGGAGTACCTGATTCTGGATCAGGAATAACTGAGCTTGAATCCTTCCCCTTGCCCTTGGATATGCTGGACGCTTTTGAAGCCGCTTCTTTGGATGCCTTGCTCTTTCTTCCACGTCTCGGCTTCACCACATCCTCGCTGGGCTTCCCATCACAAACTGTCACCTCAGTAATGCCCAACGCTTCCACCGACCTCCCGGAGGTATCCCCAATGGCAACTTGCAGGCTTGATGTGGAAGACATTGACTCCGTGTCATCAGAGTCTTCATCATGGACAGCCTTTTTGTAGCTTGCCTGCCTCCTGGAGGTCCTCCTGGCAGCTGGCTTATCAAGGATGTTGTTGTTGACTTCCTTAAGCTCAAGCCCACCTATTGACTTCCAGACCAAGCCCTGGTCCTCCTTCACTTCTACAGTGCTTTCCTCAGAATCCCTATCACCTGATTTCTCTCCCTCAACAACATCTTGGCTTCCCTTCTTCTTTCGAGATGCACCATCTGGCAGAGAGAGATCCTTAGATTTTCTCCTCGTTGGTTTGGCATCCGTCTCTGTGAATCTCGTTCTCAGAGGCTCTTTCACCTTGGGATTCCTCCCTCGGGCTGATTTCCTGGTGGCTTTATTCTCTTCCTGCGGAGAATTTTCTTCATCAGGTGGAGTCTGCAGGTTGAAGAGAAAAGAATTGAGTGAGAACGTCTTTAAAATCTGTCATACTTTGGCAAGTGCTCCATCACTTTGATATGTTGGCTTTCATGATAAATAAAAGGCAGTGTGTATCTTGCTGGTACTGGCTTTCTTTAGTAAACGATATAAAGCCAGAATGGCACTGAACATGCGCATGTCTAATGCGTTTCCAATCTCTTGCGTTTCCAATCTCTTGTGGTTAAACCAACCCCTTCCCTCCATCCCCTTTTACTCCTTCTTCATCGTTCATCCCCTGCTTTTTCTGCATGCTTTCAGCCTCTCTCTTTTCATTTCTTTCCACTTGACTGCTTCTGTTACACTAGTATACTTATTTTTTGTGTTGTCATTTAGCTTTTGAGAAAGACTCCGTTTGGGTCGAAACATCAGGCCATAAACTATTTTTTGTTTTTAATTTTCACTTGTATATTTTTTTACCAAACTGTTGGCTAACCTACCCACACATGTTGGCCAGCCTCGGAGCAAAAAGCATACTGGAGCAAGCACAGCGTATTCCTATAAACGACCCAAACTTACATCGTGGTCGCACCAGTGTCGCTAGGAGAAGTAGGTGGGTTTATATAATGTACACTCCAACCCGTATACAATCCTTTGTTCAAGAGTCTAAATACATAAATGGGGGTCATCTTGACTTCCTCCCAACCGGAGATCCCCAAACCCCACCCCCACCCTGCCACACACTTTGTTTTGACCAACTGGCTGGTCGCTCAGGCACAAAGAAATGTGGTAAACAGTGTAAACTAATGGGGCGATGACTAAGGCTGCCTTTTGTCAAGGCTGGTGTCGCAAGTGCGTTCACCCAGATTAATGTGACTAAACCATGTTTTTGGCATGGTTTGAAAGGGCCATAACTGGAGTTTCACAGTATTTGCACAAAATTTTGGTTTTTATTTAAAAAAAAAAAAGAAAAAAAAAGAGTGACGACACTGTATTGGCGGTGCAGGGTTAAACCGTAGTCATACTTCTATATCGTCTGCCGCTCTGGCGGTCACACACAAGCAAAAGATACTATTTTCACTTGCAAATGATTGGCTTGAAATGTGAAGAGATGACACATCTTAATTGTCACAGCAGAGGGCAATGATGTCACTTAAAGATTCAACAGTAGAATAATTTTTTGATTTGTCATACATCTGCTATAGACTGTGCAAGTCTCAGGCATATCAAAAAACAAGAAAAACAACCCAAAAGAAATTTTTTTTTTTCCTATGAAATCAAATCTTCTTTTTTACTTCTATTAATAATAATATACAAAACTTTTGAAAATAAAAATACTCAGGGCAATTTATAATAAATCAAATTTAAATTATATGGGTTTTGAGGCATTCTCCGGACAATGACTAGAGCAAGCTAGTCAAAACGTTGAGACCAAAAGAACTCACTCCGCGGCAGTGCAGTTAATTACGAGAAGTCCCCCCGATCCACAAAGCTAAAGTAGTAGTCCAGGCCGATTTCCTACCTCCCGCCCAGGTAGTAGTTAATAAGCAGGACAGTTCTTTTCAGAACTGAGAAGTCTCCCGAATTCCGAAAAAAACCTACTCCGCGGTAGTATAATAAATAGCAAGACAAGTTCTCTAAAGACTAAATCTACACAGCAAGTAGATATTTTTACACATGGTGTTACCGCAAACCAAATTTAAATTTGTATCTAATACAAATAGTTTGTTGAAACTCCCATTGAAA
>JASTWB010000130.1:0-46500 GCA_032158295.1 Pycnopodia helianthoides | reverse complement strand
AATTTTAAAGGGTTTTTCTACGTACGTGATCACACTTTTTTTTAATTTATAATTATGGGAGTCATACACAAAAACGAATGTTCAATAAAAAATTAAAAACAATTCTTAACCTTCGGCGGCACAGGTTCTTTGATCGCGCAGCTTCGCAAGTGCTTTGAAGATCTGTGATGTGAAATTTTGGGTAGCATTTCCCGATGAAAACCCCCTCGTTGCCTTTGGGGTTTGCTATATCACACTCACGCCATCTAAAAAAACCCTCGCTATTTCAGCTGTTTTCCCCGTCCAATTCCCTTTCCCAAAAATTTTTTTTACCCAGCGTTGAATTGTCCACGAATTTCGGTATGTTGTTACGGCTTCATTACTTTCACAAAAATGGGCATAAACCGAAAATTTTGAGTGTTTCTCGCGTCTTTTTCGGCCATGTTTTGATGTTGAAAACTGAGATCAGCTTGTTGATACTGTGTGTTTATGTAGAGCGCGTTTTATGGTTTGTACAATATCCAAATTGCGCACGGTTTTTTTGCTCAATCTAAAGATTGAGCGCCCTATCTCGTAACGCAGAACCAGACGGGAAAACCCGCACAAAGAGCAGCCCCATTTAAAATTGAGCAAATTTGTAAATGCGCTTTGTTAAACTAATATTAGCAACTCGTCGCTTCGTACATCCGCAGTATAAAAAGCCCAAATTTTGTTTGGGTTTAATTTAGGATAAAAGAGTATTTTCTTTGGGCAACCTAGTCACGCTGGCTCGATCCCCGTATATCTTTGACAATTTAGGGCGAGTTTGCCCTAAATTTAGAAATAATGTGCAACTTTTGAGCCCCCGGGGGGAACAAGCAAAAAGTGTTATTTTGTTTTATTATCTTCCATTTTGAGTGGTTATGAGTAGACCCCGGTTGAGAGAACAAGACTGTAAGAACGACCGGACGGCCACGGCTTATGACTTCACGCAAATGGGGAAATTCGGTTTTTCACTTATTTTCTTGACCAGATGGCCGACCATTAAACTTCTACGGTTTGTAAATTTGGTATAGGGTGGTTTAAATAATGTGCTTACACTCCCAGCAAAACTGTTTTTTAGCAAAAACCATTCTGAAATGTTTCCTTTAAGAAGAAGAAAACAATGAACAAAAAAAGAGGTGTTCCGAGCTTGCTCCGAAACTAATGAAGCATTACCAGAGCATATGTATATAATGTTACCGGCACACCACTTTGGACTTTATGAATTATCAACCATTGTGTGTAGCAACATGTCCAAAAACATAGGCTTTGGTGGGACCCCAAAAACCAATCCAACAAGTTTGAAGCTAATTACCAAGTCCTTCTTGAGTTATCGCTCGGACACTTTTCTTTGTTTTAGCCAAAAGACCTTGAAATTTGTTGTAGGGGTCCAAAAACAGTAGGCTTCTGGTGGACCCAAGGGACAATCCACACAACAAGTTTGAAGCTATTCCCAAAAGTCCTTCTTGAGTTATCGCTCGGACAACATTTCTTTGTTTTAGCCATAATGACCTTAAAATTTGGGTTTTGTTGGGCCCAAAAAAAATAGGCTTCTGGAGGATCCCAAGACCAATCACACTTAAGTTTGAAGCTATAGGGCAAGTCCTTCTTCAGTTATCGTCGGACCACTTTCTTTTGTTTCAGCCATAATGACCTTGAATTTGTTGTAGGGGGTCCAAAAACATTAGGCTTTGGGGACCCCAAGCCCAATCCACACACCAAAGTTTGAAGCTAATATGCCAAGTCCTTTTTAAGTTATCGCTTCGGCCCCACATTTCTTTTGTTTTAGCCATAATGACCTTGAAATTTTGTAGGGGTCAAAACATACCCTTTGGAGGTCCCAAACCAATCCAACCCCAGTTTGAAGCTAATTGTTCAAGTCCTTTTGAGTTATCGTTGGACAAACTTTCTTTTGTTTTAACCTTTAATGCACTTGGAATTTGTTGTGGGGGTCCAAAAAAATAGGTTTGGAGGATCAAGAAATCCACAACAAGTTTGAAGCTAATATGTCAAGTTCTTTGAGTTATCGCTGGGGCCCAACTTTTCTTTTGTTTAACCTAATGACTTAAATTTTGTTGTAGGGGTCAAAAACATAGGTTTTCTGGAGGATCCCAACACCAATCCACACACCAAGTTTGAGCAATATTTTCAAGTCCTTCTTGAGTAATGCTTGGACAATTTTTTTGTTTTAACCATAAGCCTTTGGGAAATTTTGTTGTTGGGGGTCCAAAAACAATAGGTTTGGAGGATCCCAAGACAATCACACACCAAGTTTGAAGCTAATATGTCAAGTTCTTCTTGAGTTATCGTTTCGGAAAAACTTTTCTTTTGTTTTAACCATAATGACCTTGGAATTTGTTGTTGGGGGTCCAAAAACAATAGGCTTTGGAGGATCCAAGACCAATTCCACACATTAATTTGAAGCTAATTACCAAGCCCTTCTTGAGTTATCGTCGGACCACATTTCTTTTGTTATTAGCATAATGACCTTGAAAATTTTGTGGGGGTCCAAAAACATAGGCTTCTGGGGGAAATTCCAAGACCAATCCATTCACCAAGTTTGAAGGCTAATATGCCAAGTCCTTCTTGAGTTATCGCTTGGACCACATTTTCTTTTTTTTTTTTTTGAAAAAAAATTTACACAAAATTTATTGTTGTAGGGGGTTAAAAACAAAGGTTCTGGAGGATCCAAGACCAATCCACCACTTTTTTTGAAGCTAATATGCCAAGTTTTTTCTTGAGTTATTCCCTCGGACAATGATTGACCACACACGCACATCTCAACACACAAGCCAACATCACACACACACAGGGAAAGGAAAAGGCAAACACTATATGCCCTTCAGTGGTTTGCGGCGGGGGATTAAAAAGGAACTTTTTAAATCAATTTTTACAACCATACTTACATCATAGGTAGAATAGGTTTCCCATTACTGTAGTGGTAGCACATTTTTTTATTTGAATAAAACCTGTTAACGATTGTGAAGGGAGTCCAGGTTTTATTGTTGATGAAGTATCATTTTCACATTAAAGTCAGGGTTGTTTCATTAAAATTTCAAAGGGTTGTTCTCTATCATTGTAAAAATTGGGAAGAGGGATTTTCCAAGGGTTTTACAAAGCACTTTCCTCTCAGTATTCAAGCTAAATCAGGATTAATGTGAATATTAAACCCTACTGGAATTTTGATGTTTAATTCCCACCGATGGACAATTGTGCTTTAAGGCATTTATTTACAGAGTCTGAAGTTCTTTAGACACTGGTATGCTCTATTGTGGATGATCTGATTACTTTGAAGAATTCGTAGTTGAGAGTAAGTTTGTGCTCAACACACATATTCAGGGAGCACTCTGCACAAAGCGCTGATATATGGAACCTGGACACCATCAAACATTTTACTCTTTTGAGGAAAAAATACAGTCGATTTAATTTTTGTTTTTTAAAATGATCAGGAATTGAACACGAAAATTTCAAAGGTTGAACAACATTTAAGGTAAAAAATTACAATAAATGATATTTAAACTTTGGCACTTCCAAAATGTGGTGATTATTTGATTTTTTTAAATGATTTTCTCAACTCTTTTAAACTTTAAATTAAAGTTTATAAAAAGTTCCCATAAATATCAAAAGCAAGAAAGTATTACACAAAGGTTTTAATCTGTTTACATTATTTGAGAAACCATTACAAGCGGTCAATTGTAAAACACTTTTACAGTAAACCAAAGAGGAATTTTTAAATCTCTCTCGTTAAAAATTACAATTATAAAATTACAAAAAGAAATTTTGTTTTATTTTATGTACAATATTAGGCCTATTCAAGATAAAGTGTCGAGTAAAGTTAAATTTAGTTGTAAATCTGTACTCACCTCAGCGCTGTTAACCACTGTAAAGCTGTCTTAAATATGTCTGCAGTACTTCAGAATTGTCCCTTGTTTTTTGAACACAAAAAGAAGTCAGATTTCTTTTGAATTCAAAACAAAGAATTTACATGTAACACCAGACTGGTCCGTCTAAAATGGCCGCTGGGCACAAAATGTTACAAAAATTACCAAGGTTGATTTCCTCCTGGAGTCAGCAAGCAGGTACATGTACATTGGTACACCCCAAAATTTTGGCTGACTGTACAGGTAGGTACACATAAAAAAGAAATCTTTAACCAATGTTAGTGAATATTGAACTTGGTGTCAAGCCCCCACTGTTGTTTGTCGTACTGTTAAACACACACGTAGCTCATGTCCATTGTTGTCCGTCTGTGGTTGTATTGTATGGTGAATATTGAATTTTGATATCAACTTTCAGTTAAGCAAGTTACCATTGTTGCCTGTTATATTTGCACTCTGAGTTCCAACACACTATTTCAGGGTAAAACAGTATGTTTAAAAAACTGTAGTTGAAGCAGCTAATTAGTTGATTTTCTGTTTGTATTGGATTGTTTTACTCAGAGTTCAATTTCATTGTGTGGATTTAGAAACTAAAATTACCTTCAATATTTCCAACTTACTGCATGTTAAAATTTTTTTTTAAAAAAAATTTCTGTATTTTTTTAAGGTTTTAAAAATTGTTTTAAATAAGAAATCGGGAAATTTTAGAATTTTTTCATTTTTAAAAAAGAAAATTTAATCATACAAATTCTCCGGTTTGAATAAAAATTAACCAACTAAAGGTTTTTAAAAAAACGAAAGAGAAAATGTAAAGACACTTAAGATAATAAAAAAATTTAAGTTTTTGGGGGGGGGGGGATTGGGGAGGGGGGAGAAAAAAAGGGGTTTTTTCTTAATGTTTCAAAAAAAAAACCCAAATTTTTTTTAATTTAAATTTTATTTTTTTGAAAATATAAAAAAATACAAAAATTAAAAACGTTTAGTTAAAAAAAAAAATAACAGAAAAGATTTTTAAAAAATTAAAAAGTTCTAAACAAAAAAAAATACATCTAAATTTTTATTATAAAAGTTATCTAAAGACAAAAACCCTTTTTAACCCTTCCCAAAACAGGTCCTTTAAATTTTTTATTTTAAAAAAACCAAAGAAAAAAAAAAAATTCACAAAAAATATTTTTTAGAAAAAGGGTTGGGGGCCTTAAAAAATTATTAAAACAAAAAAAAATTTTCTTTTTTTTAATTGCCCGAAAAAAAGTCAGTTTTTGATTCCCGGTAAAAGAAAATCATCCCAAAAATAACCCGTTAAAACTTTTTGCCCCTTATGTCGTAAAACGCCCGGGGGGTTTTTTGGGGATTTTTTCCCCCCAAGGCGGCCTAGAATCGTTTTTCTTCACCCAGAAAAAAATTTAAAAATTAAAAGGGAGGTAAAATATGAAACAATTCATTTTTCCCCTTTTTACTTTCTTTTTTTTTTGGCATATGGATGGAAGTAACTTAAAAAAACTTAAAAATTTTCCCAAGGGGAAAAAAAAAAATGTTTTTAGTAATTCCCCAGGAAAAAAAAACCGTTTTAAAACGGTTTGAAACATTTAACAGCTAACATATTTTCCCGGAAAAAACCTTGAAAATTTCCCGGGTTTTTTTTCAACACCAAATTGAGCTCACAAATTTAATTCAATTTGGGTAAAAAAAAAAAATTTTTTTTGGAAGGGTAAAAAATTTCGGGGCCCTGCAAATTTGGGAGAAAATTACTTTTAAAAAAAAAATGCATGGGTTAAAAAAATTTCTTTTTTTGGAAAAAAAAAAAAAATTTTTGTTTGGGGACAGGCAGGGGGGTGTTAAGGGTTTTTCCTTTTCCCCTTACGAAACCTTCACTGTATTTTTTTTTTGAAATCGGTTTTTGCACACTTTTTCCCATTTGTGATTCAAACCAAATTTTAAAACCTTTTCAAAAACTTTTTTAAAATTCCATGTTTTCTAAAATTAAAAGGGTTCCTTTTTTTTTGGCAATTCTTGAAAGAAAATCATTTTCACACACAAAAATATTCTTTTTATTGGATTTGGGGGTTTTCCCGATTTCTTAGGTTCAGGTAAGCCCCTTGCCCGGGGATTAGTTGTGGGTCGGGGGGCGGGTTTCCGGGGGTTTTACTTCAAAGGCTTTTTGGGAATAGGAAACCCTTCAATAAGAATTTAAAAATTAAATTTTCAAATGCTATTCAAAGTTTTACTGTTAAACCCACTTTTTTTGGGGCCTTTAAAATTGATTTGGGGGACAAAAAGGTTAATAAAATAAACTTTTTTTTTAACAAAAACAAAAAATTCGGAAAAAAAAAAAGGGGGAAAAAAAATTTAAAAACCCAAAAAATGCAAATTAAAAATTTTTTCCCTTTAAAACATTCAAAAAACATATTATTTTTAAATTTTAAAATTTTTTTATTTTTTTAAATTTTACCTTTACCAGCCCTCATTTACTGACAACAGTAATCAAAAATTTTGGGGTTAATTAAAAAAAAAAATGGAAAAAAAAATTTTGATTCTTTTTAAAAAGGGGAAAACCTTAATTTTAAAAGTTTTTATTTTAAATAAGAAAAAAATTCTGTTTTATAAGATGTAAAAATTGAAAAAGTGGGGAAAATTTTTTTAAAATACATTCAAAACCCGGGAGTTCCTTCCCCCAATAAAAATTTAAACTTTTTATTCCAAAACCCATGCCCAACATCATAAAATTTCAGGGGGGCAATTTTTTTTTGGCCCCTTGGGACCCGGGGGGGGATACTTACCCGGTTTTCCCCAAAACATTATCTTTTGGCGGGGCTATGTTTAAAAAAATTTCTCCAATCCCCAAATTTTGGGGGGGGGTTTTTTTATCAAAACTTGGGGTTTACCCAGGTTTTTAAAAAAATTGTTGGGTTTTTTTTCGGGGCCAAAGGCCCCATAATGTTTTTCATTTATCACCTTCCTGGTTTTGGTTGTTTGGGGGGTTTTTTTTCAAGGGGGTGTTCTTTTTTTTTTGGTTACGGGCCGGGGTTCAGGAAAATTAGTAATTCCCCAAAAATTTTGCTCATGTTTTCGGAAATTTTTTTAAGTGATTTTTAAATTTAGTTGTTTTCCCCTTTAAGAAAAAAATTTACCCCCAAGTACTTTTTGGTTTTTCCTATAACCCCCTTGCCCTTACAGGCTTTTGGGGGTTTTCCCCCCCCCTTTTTAAAGTTTTTTTTGTTTTAAAGGGGGGCCCCCTAAATTTTTCGTTTTTTTAAAAAAATTCCTTTTTTCCCCATTGATGCCCTTTTCGGGGAAACACCCCCAGGGGAAACCTCACCCCCCCCCAGGGGGGTTAAACATTCCGTGGTTCAAACCTGGGGGACAGGGGGAGGGGGCCCCCGGGGTTTTTTTTGGGTTCCCGTTTTAAAAATTCCCGCTGGTAGGTCAAAACCCCGGTTGAAATTGTTTAGATTTTTGAACCTATTTCTTATTTGGAAACCGTTTTTATTTTTCCCCCTTTTTTTTTGGTGTTCTTCAAGCATTTTGGTCCCGGGGTCTAAGGGGGGTTTTCCCTCGCCTTTTTCACAATTTTTAATTTTTTTTGCAGGGGCCCCCCCCCAAGTTTGTTAAGGGGAATTTTTTTTGGGGGTTTTGTTTGGGAATTTAAGGGTAAACCCCCCAATAAAAAAAATTTGTTTAAAAATTACTAAAAATCAATCCAAAAAATTTTCAATATTGACTGCCCCTTAAGTTATTTTGACGCCTTGGATTTTTTTTTTGGGGCCCAAATTTTTCCCAAATTTAAAATATTATCTTTTGCCCCCGGGGGTTTTTATCAAGGTGAAAATAATTTAAAAGGCATTTTTTCAAAAAAGTGTTGCACTTTCCAAATTTAAAAAAAATTTTATAAAAGGGCCCCCCTGCTGTATTTTGTTTTTTGGCCCCGGGAAAATGAAAAAAAAAAACCCTTTGTTCAAATTTGTGTTTTAAAAAAAGGGGTTTAAAAAGTCTTTTTTTTTTGGGAAAACCCTTTCCAAAACGACTTGGGGGGAGCCGTTTTTTTTTTTTTTAAATCTCCATTCCATTACCTTTATTTTTTGCTAAACTTATTTTAAATCCAATTTAATTTTAAAAATAAAAACAAAATAAATCCAAGGAGGGTTTTCATTGCAAAAACTCCCCAAAAATTTATAAAACACCCAATTAACGACCTTAAATTTTGTTTGGGAAAAAACTTGAACCAAATCCCCCTTTAAACCGGTTTTAAAACCAAAGCTGGATTTTTTTTAAAAAAAACCAAAATCTAAAACCAGGCCAAAAAAACCCCAAAAGCTGCGTTTAAAAAATTTTGAAAACCAATAAAATTCATCCCCACCAGGCCAATTATTAAGCGGGGGATTTGTTTAAAAATTAACAAAAAAATAAACCCTGTTTTAAAAACCCGGCCAATTTTGACCAAGGAAAAAATTTATTAAAAAACCCCACAAAAAATTTTAAAACCGGGCCAATTTTAAGAAAAGGTATTTGTTTAAAAACCAAACCCCAAATTTTGTTAAAACCAAAGGAAATTTTTCAGATCGATGTTTTTTAAAAGGGGCCAAAACAATAACCCTATAAAACCCCCTTTATTAACAAAAAATATTTTTTAAAAGGACCTGAAAACAACCCCTTTTTAAAAACCACCAATTTTAAACAAATGTTTTGTTTTAAAGGATTAACCAAAATTTTGAAAAAAACCCGGAAAATTTTTAAACCACCGCAGCTTTTTAGGAAAGGGACCCTAAAAAAAAAAAACCTCTTAAAACCCCAGGTTATTACGCCCAACGGGATTTTTTGGAAAAAAAAAAAAAAAAATTTAAAACCTAAAAAAACAAATCTTTGTTTTTCCCGCCCAAAAATAATCTTCCCAGGAAATTCCCACCAAGCATCAAAAATTTGAACAACAACGTAAAACACCCAAAAATTTTTGCCAAACATGTTTGTTTGGGGATCCAAAAAACCCCAATCAATTTTTAAAACAGGTTATTAAACCAAGCTAAACTTTTTTTTTTAAAAAACCAAACCCCAAAAAACCGGCTTCCCCCCCCAATTTTCCCAACCAACTATTTTTTTGGGGGTCTAAAAACAAAAATTTTGCATAAAAAAGGGCCAATTTTCAGCCAACTACTTTTTTTAAAATTAAACCAAAAACCCCTGTTTAAAAAAGGAAATTTTTGAAAAAGCGGGATTTTTTTAAAAAGGGTTTACACCAATAATTTTAAAACCGGCCAAATTCACCAAGGGGGGTTTTTAAAATTTAAAAAAAAAACCAAAATTCTTTTTTTTTTTTAAAAAAAAACTTTCCAAAAAAAAAACCCAAATAAGGTTCAATTTTGGGAAAGGAATTTTAAAACCCTCCCAACTTTTGTCCTTTTTTAAAAATAATTCAAAACCCCAGGGGGGGGCCCCAAAATAAGTTTTTTATCAGGGTCGGGTAAAGGGGAGGGGGTATTTTTTTCCTTTGTTTTTACAAGCGGGTTAAAACCCCATCGAGTTGGCTAAAATGAGCTAAGGGCAAAAAAAACAGTTTCCTTTGCGAAAAAATTTTTAAAAACCCGGGACCTTTTTTAAAATTTTAAAAGTTTTACACTGTATTGTTTGCGGAAAAAGCTTTGCCAAAAAAAAATGTCTTTCGTGAAAAAGGGGGGTTTTTTTTACTTGTCATTGTGTCTTTTACTAATAGAAAACTTGCTCCACATAGGGGCAAATTTTATTATTAATTTTTTAAATGGGTCATTCTTCATTTAAGTGTCTAGACGGAAATTGCGTTTTTAAAAAAAAAAAAAAATTGTTTGTTGATTTATTTTTAATAAACACAATTTTCCGATAATGAAGGACCACAAAATGAAGAAAAAAGTGTGACATGCTATTTTATTTTCCCGGACTTTAGATTTTTAAACCCCCCCGAAAACCCCATGCCCCGATCGAAAAAATGTAAAATTTCTTATTTTTGTATTTTTTAGTAAAAGGGAATTATTTTAAAAATTTTTAAATTTTCAAACGCTGGGTATTTTTTTAGTTAAATCAATAAAAACCCTTTCAAAATAGGGGAATTACAGACCATTCAAGTCATAATTTATTTTTTTTTTTTGTGGGGAAATTTTTGTCTCTAGGTTTTATGTCGATACCGTCACAAACCCTTTTGCAACGCCCTCCAAATTTAAATAAAAATAAAACATAAACAAGTCCTTCAGTCTTTGCGTGCGAGTGACGTCTCTTCGCGTCTTGTAAACAGTTATCTCCAGGTAGAGCGAATAAAAATCCACAAAAACTAGGATTTTAGTGAAATTATAGGAGCGTACCTTTATTCAGTGTCATCTCCGAATGCTATGGAACCCATTAAATACATACAGTTATTGGTTTTTTTAAGGATTTGTTGTGAAATTATTCATGAACTATACCAGGTACGTGGACTTCGTGCCAGACATCGTCTGCACCTCGTTGTTATACTTGGATGAAAGTTTGGACCGTCACGGTCAGTTCCGTCAGTCACATTCACTGCGTTAAAGTCATCTCCGTCACAACTTTATCATCTCCGACACAGCATTGTCATATCCGTCACATGAGTTTTTTGTGCACATTTTGTGCATATTTTGTGCACAATGTTTAAACTAATACAGGAATGAGAACAAAACCAGTTGCATTTGATAAAATTAAACAGTGTGTGTCTGCTAGTTAATCTGAAGTTAAACATTTTTGAAAGGAAGTTGGTAAAAAATTGAACCCCAGTCAGTGTTTTTGCTAAAAATCACCTCTTTTTGATGAACTTAATTTGTACAAGGGTATAAAATCGGTCAATTAAAATGAAACATTAAAATATGTTGATACATTTGAGGACGATACTCTACAATTTTACAGACCGCGACATGAACATTGATTTGTAGTCTTAAATCAACTATTTTTTCAAGTTTTGTTTGTTCGAAAAGTGTGACGGAGATGACTATGTCCCGCAATGACTGACCAGAAACAAGAGGAAAATTAAAATTAATTCCGGTAAAGATCGCGCCAAACACATTTTTCCCATGCTAGGGATGTCCATCTATTGGAAACAATATTCAAGTTGCAAAAATTACGTTTTTAAAATCGGTTTTCCTGCAACTCGAAAGTAGACACTTACTGAATAATGACCCACATGTGTTTGCATGTGAGTTGAGCACTGCAATAACTGACATTCTAAATCGCTCATGTAGCACTGGTAGCCTCCCATCACAATGGAAAAAAGCTGTGGTCATTCCAGTCCCCAAAACCAAATCATCAGCCATCGACAAACTTCGACCAATCTCACTTACCGACTACTTTGCTAAAGTAGCAGAGAACTTTGCCATCGAATGGATTCTGCAAGACATCCTTCCCCAGCTTGACCCCCAACAGTTTGGTAACAGAAAGGGTTTCTCAACCACTCACTACCTAACCAACATCATGGATACTTTGGCTCGCAACTCTGACACGTTTGGGCCCAGTTGCATTTCTTGCAATGATTAACGACGCAGCGTCAGACATTTCAGCTCATCGATGGAAGTACGTAGATGATATGACTCTTGTTGATTCAATTAAACTCCCTGAGCAGAGTCAAATCCAAGAAGATCTGAGCTCCATTGAAGAATGGTCCATTGACAACCGCCTAAAACTGAACTCAGATAAATGTGCAGATAAATGTGCAGTAATGAGAGCATGACTAACACCATGATACGAGGCTTATTTTAACTGAAGATGAGGTTGAGTTTCAAACTCAAACCAGGGCGTCTACAAGACACACAGACATTACTATGACTAACATCATGACAAGTGGCATATCTAAACTGAAGATGAGGTTGGGTTTCTAAATTCAAATTAAACCTAAAAGACACCAAGAAAACCCTCTGTCTGACATCATGACATAATAAGGCACATGTAAACTGAAGATGGGGATTAGTTTAAAACTCAAACCAGGGAGTCTACTAGACACCCAGACACCCCTATGACTTACATCATGACAAAAGGCAAATGTAAACTGAAGATGAGGTTGAGTTTCTTAATCAAACCAGGGAGTCTACAAGACACCTAGACACCCATTAAACTAACAGCATGACATGAGGCATATCTTAACTGAAGATGAAGTTGAGTTTCTTAATTTAAACCAAACATACAAGACACCAAGACAACCCTTGACTTTTGACCTTTTCAACCAAAACAATCCCAACTTTACTTTCCCAAATGGCAACCCCCACCCCGAGTTATCAGAACATGTACAAAGAACATACATGTAGTACAACTGGGATAGATGAATGTGTTAGGGCCAAAAAAAATGTTTATAAAGACTGAACAGATTCTTTGTGAAAGTTTGCACTTTCCGGACATCAGCGTCTTTTACCTGACCCTTTTCGCCATTCTTAATGAAATTTTTTATCATTTTGTGATAATTGTGTGGCTAGTGGATCCTTCTGATAATAACGATGTGCTTCTTGAATTTGAAATGCTGTCCATACATTGCCTATTACAAATATACATGTACATGAACATGAACGATACACAAACACACAGCATGTGTGGGTACCGACTAAAAGAAGTCACAAGAGTCATGAATATTCATTAAATAAATATTCTTCTGATTGGCTGCCAGGACCAAACCCTGTATAAAACAAAAACACTTGTACAG
This sequence comes from Pycnopodia helianthoides, assembly GCA_032158295.1. NCBI lineage: Eukaryota > Metazoa > Echinodermata > Asteroidea > Forcipulatida > Asteriidae > Pycnopodia > Pycnopodia helianthoides. Next base: position 33,969 of record JASTWB010000130.1, on the reverse strand, counting down.
TTTTCAATATCAGAAATCTCAGTTGTTGTTTTTCGTTACACAAACATTTAACCTGTCTAATTTCGCTAGCTTGTGATGTGTGAAGATTAAACAAAAACAATGCCCCGCTGAGATTAACCTCATTCTTGAGTTATCGCTTAGACAACATCTCTTTTGTTTTAGCCATGACCTTAACATTTTCTTGCAATACAAATACAGACCAGTGCAATTACAGACCAGTGCAATTACAGACCAGTGCAATTACAGACCAGTGCAATTACAGACCAGTGCAATTACAGAATGTAATTATAACTAGACATATGATTTTGTAGAAACAAAAACAAGGTGTTCGATGTAGACATGTCCGAGTTAGTGTAAACATGTCTTTGAAATATTGATAAACTCTAAATAGACTATGGGCCGTGGCTCTGAAATCCTTCTAGAAAACAACTCTTGTTCTCTCCGGAGGGGGTTTGAACGAAATATAGCCCAAGTTGTAGATTATATGTGTCTTAGCAAGAATCGAATTGTTCCCACGCTCAAATGTTGCACATTAATGTGTAATTCACGGATAAAATGTCACATTTTCCGACATAAAGAAAAACATAAGAAAAACAGTGCCCTCTATTGACCCAAAAAAAAGATTTCTAGGCAGGAATAGATTTATCCCCCCCCCCCAAATCCACATTATGATGTGGAAACCTCTATATTTAAAAAGATCATGTATGCCAACATTTCTTAAAGTTGGTGTATTTATATAACTATTGGAATTCTATTTTTTAACTGTACTTGGAGTTTTCACTTGTGGTTGAACCTCTACACCATTTCCAGGCAACTAACAATTCAAGCATAAAGAATGAAAGGAGGGGGGTTCAGCATGTGTTGACAACCTAACCGAGGGGTGGGGGGCAGTCTTGGCAAATAAATAAGCACACCATTTCATGTTGATTGTAAACTAACTGGAGTTCCTGAGACACTTTTTAACTCGCAAAGTATGTCAAAACAGCCCTACAAATAATTGACAAACCTCGGTTTTTTCCTTCTTTAAATTTATTGGAGCCCTGTGACCTCAACCTACATATACAATCAACAATTTAAATGCTGAATTAAATAAGTTATGTGACTTTGTACTTGAATTTGTTGTGTCCCTAGAAACCATTATCTGTAGAGAACATGTTCTACAAAGTGTTATCATCTTTAAAAAAAAAAAAAAAAAACAATTCTTTTGTGCATTACATTTTGTTTAAATTTCACATCACAGCTCTGTATAAGTTTTTAAAAAGTCCCCTGTGACGATTTCATAACTTACAAAAAAAGAACCATATAATATCATGTTATAATTGACATGATGTATGTGCATTAAGACCACGGAATGCTCTTTAAACAATACAAACTGTTTGTATCAATTATTAATAAAGTTCAATAAAGAATTAACATGTAAATGCACATGCAACCTTATTGTTCTGATGGATGTCAGACAACTTGTCCGACTGACAACTCGTCGAGTTGGAAAACTCGACTGGTCGAACAACTCGACGGATCAGACAACTCGATGGGTCAGACTTACTCGATGGGTCAGACAACTCGACGGGTCAGACAACTCGACGGGTTGGACAACTCGACGGGTTGTCCGTTCAAACGTAATAGGCCTACAACTTGACTTTTGATCAGACAACTCGATGGGTAGATGGTAAATCCTCATGTCATGGCAGAAGATTCGAGCGATACAAGTGAGCAGCTGACCGCAAATGGGGCTGTTCAGCATGGGGGGGGGGGGGCGATCGTATTGTACTGGGCACGCATGGGCGTCTCCACAGGGTGGGGTGGGCTCACAGACTTACTTAATTTAATATGGGCGTCCGTTTAATGAATGTGTATTTAAACTTATTTATCTTTTTTTAACTTTGTATTTTTCTTTTTGTAGTGTTGTGCCAGAGAAAAAGTTTAATAAAATAAAGTAAATAAAATTACCACTTACAAAATGTAAAAAACATAAAATATTAAAATCATGTTTACCGTACCACTAAGTGATTAAAGGTATGCTATTTCAATTACAAAATGTAAAAAACATAAAATATTAAAATCATGTTTACCGTACCACTAAGTGATTAAAGGTATGCTATTTCAATGAGTATATGGTGCTTTTAACAAAGTCATTTTAAGGGCAAGATGGAAGGGGTAACCCCAATGATTCCCATTTTGAGCTCTTCACTAAAACTGGATGTCAGTAACGGAGATCAGCCATTCACCCGTCGACATGTCTTGACGCTCTGTCGAGCTGTCTCACCTTCGAGTTGTCTGACCGTCAAGTTGTCCGACCCGTTGAGTTGTCTGACCCTGTCGAATTGTCCGACTCGTGGAGTTGTCTGAACTCCGTTCTGATCAATCTTTTTAATACTTTTGATAATAAAAAACACACAGATGCTCTTTAGTGGTTTTGGAGCAAAAATAGTGGTAAGATATGAGATGATAAGGTTCCTTCTTTCTTCAAAGAAGATCTTGACCAAAGCATTCTAACTCTCTTCTCAGCAGGCTGCCAGTGCTCTTCTCTGGTGTGAGACGTTTCACTGATACCTGGTTTGAAAACAAAAATAAAATAACAAAATTAAGTCCCGCTTTAGTTAATACTTTTTGAAGGCACCAATGGTGTTTTTTAAAATGTAAATGATTATAAATAAACATAACCGTTGTTATGCATGGTGGGGACCATTTTATGGAAGTCTTAAGCCACTACAATTGAATAATTTATTTCAAACTGGCTTGATTTCCAATGGTTCGGTTTAAATGTTAAAATCATGGCGCTGACGATTTAGCGATTGCCAGCTCCAAGTTTTTTTCATAAAATTACACCAAACAAGCGCACACATTTTCAGAAAAATCTTGGCATAAATTTGTGGGTTTCTATCCGAAAAATAATATCACCTTCTGAAATTACATGGGCGCAGCCGTAAGGCCAAGAAGCGGAGAAAGTCCAGCGTATTGGCACTATTTATGGTAGGGGCTAACCAAACAAGAATGTTATGAAAATTAAACACGGAATGAATTCACTTTTTTGTGAACTGAAAAACATTAGCTCAGTCAAACAGGGCCAGTTTAAAATAACAACGCCACATGGGCAGACGATATTTATTTCTACTAATAATTACTAATAAGGTGTCCATTATTGTTAACCATGTACCCATTCTAATCTTACCGGTTTCTACGCTACGTGATCATTCACTATTTTTTAATTATAATAATTATAGGGAGTCATACACACTAACGAATGTTCAATAAACAACTTGAAACAATTCTCTAACCTTCAGCAGCAGGCACAGGTTCTTTGACTCGCGTCAGCTTCGCAAGTGCTTTGAAGCATCTGTGAGTGTGAAATATTGGTAGCACTTCCGATGAAAACCACCATCGTTGCCGTTGGGTTTGACTATATCACACTCACAGCACAGCTCTAAGAAACACCTCGCTATTTCAGCTGATTTCCCGTCCAATTCCTTCCAAATATATACACAGCGTCTGAATTGTCCACGATACTTCGGTCATAGTTGTTACGGCTTCATTACTTTCACACAAATGGGCATAACACCGTAAATTTGAGTGTTTCTCGCTGTCTTTTTCGGCCATGTTTTGATGTTGACAACATGACGATCAGCTTGTTGATACTGTGTGTTTATGTAGAGCGCGTTTTATGGACTTGTACAATATCCAAATTGCGCACAGTTTTGCTCAATCTGAAGATTGAGCGCCCTATCTCGTAACGCAGAACCAGACTGAGAACCGCACAAAGAGCAGCGCACTATTCAAATTGAGCAAATTTGTAAATGCGCTTTGCTTAAACATAATACTTAGCAACTCGTCGCTTCGTACATCCGCACGTATACACAAGACCAATTTTGATTGGTCAACTTAGGATGAAAGACGTATTTTCATTGGGCAACCTAGTCACGCTGGCTCGATCACCGTATATCTTTGCACAATTTAGGGCGATGTTTGTCCTCAAATTTAGAAATAATGTGCAACATTTGAGCGCGGGAACAAGCAAAAAGTGTTATTTTGTATTATTATCTTCCATTTTGAGTGGTTACTGAGTAGACCCCCGGTTGAAGAGAACAAGACTGTAAGATACGACCGGACGGCCCACGGTCTATATGACTTCACGCAAATGTGTACTTCGGTTTTTCACTATTTTCTCGTGACCCAGATGGCCGATCCATCTCAAACTTCTACAGGTTTGTCAATTTATGTATATGGTGGATTACATAAAGTGCTTACACTGCCAGCAACTGTTTTGTTAGCAAAACCAATTCTGTAATGTTCCTTTAAGAAGAAGAAAAACAATCGAACAAAAAAAAGAGGTGTTCCGAGCTATGCTCCGAACACCTAATGAAGCATACCAGAGCATCATGTAATATAATGTTACCCGGCACCACCACTCTTAGGACTTTATGAATTACTCAACCATTGTGTGTAGCAACATGTCCAAAAACAATAGGCTTCTGGTGGATCCCAAGACCAATCCACACACCAAGTTTGAAGCTAATATACCAAGTCCTTCTTGAGTTATCGCTCGGACAACATTTCTTTTGTTTTAGCCAAAATGACCTTGAAATTTGTTGTAGGGGGTCCAAAAACAGTAGGCTTCTGGTGGATCCCAAGACCAATCCACACAACAAGTTTGAAGCTAATATACCAAGTCCTTCTTGAGTTATCGCTCGGACAACATTTCTTTTGTTTTAGCCATAATGACCTTGAAATTTGTTGTTGGGGGTCCAAAAACAATAGGCTTCTGGAGGATCCCAAGACCAATCCACACATTAAGTTTGAAGCTAATATGCCAAGTCCTTCTTCAGTTATCGCTCGGACCACATTTCTTTTGTTTCAGCCATAATGACCTTGAAATTTGTTGTAGGGGGTCCAAAAACATTAGGCTTCTGGAGGATCCCAAGACCAATCCACACACCAAGTTTGAAGCTAATATGCCAAGTCCTTCTTAAGTTATCGCTCGGACCACATTTCTTTTGTTTTAGCCATAATGACCTTGAAATTTGTTGTAGGGGGTCCAAAAACAATAAGCTTCTGGAGGATCCCAACACCAATCCACACACCAAGTTTGAAGCTAATATGTCAAGTCCTTCTTGAGTTATCGCTTGGACAACTTTTCTTTGTTTTAACCATAATGACCTTGGAATTTGTTGTTGGGGGTCCAAAAACAATAGGCTTCTGGAGGATCCCAAGACCAATCCACACACCAAGTTTGAAGCTAATATGTCAAGTTCTTCTTGAGTTATCGCTCGGACAACTTTTCTTTTGTTTTAACCATAATGACCTTGGAATTTGTTGTAGGGGGTCCAAAAACAATAGGCTTCTGGAGGATCCCAACACCAATCCACACACCAAGTTTGAAGCTAATATGTCAAGTCCTTCTTGAGTTATCGCTTGGACAACTTTTCTTTTGTTTTAACCATAATGACCTTGGAATTTGTTGTTGGGGGTCCAAAAACAATAGGCTTCTGGAGGATCCCAAGACCAATCCACACACCAAGTTTGAAGCTAATATGTCAAGTTCTTCTTGAGTTATCGCTCGGACAACTTTTCTTTTGTTTTAACCATAATGACCTTGGAATTTGTTGTTGGGGGTCCAAAAACAATAGGCTTCTGGAGGATCCCAAGACCAATCCACACATTAAGTTTGAAGCTAATATACCAAGTCCTTCTTGAGTTATCGCTCGGACCACATTTCTTTTGTTTTAGCCATAATGACCTTGAAATTTGTTGTAGGGGGTCCAAAAACAATAGGCTTCTGGTGGATTCCAAGACCAATCCATACACCAAGTTTGAAGCTAATATGCCAAGTCCTTCTTGAGTTATCGCTTGGACCACATTTCTTTTGTTTTAGCCATAATGACACTAAAATTTGTTGTAGGGGGTCCAAAAACAAAAGGCTTCTGGAGGATCCCAAGACCAATCCACACACTTAGTTTGAAGCTAATATGCCAAGTTCTTCTTGAGTTATTGCTCGGACAATGATTGCACACACACACGCACATCTACACACACACATGCCACACACTCACACACACACATGGAAGGACAAGGCAAACACTATATGCCCCTTCAGCTGGCTTTGCCGGCGGGGCATAAAAAGGAACTTCTTATCAAATTATTACCAACCATACATTACAATCATAGGTAGAATAGGTTTCCCCATTACTGTAGTACGTAGCACATTTTTTTATTTGAATAAAACCTGTTAACCGACATTAGTGAAGAGTCCAGGTTTTATTGTTGATGAAGTATCACTTTTCACATATAAAGTCAGCGGGTTGTTTCATTAAATTCATCAAAGGTGTTGTGTCTCCTATCATTGTAATAATTGGAAGAGGGATTTTCCAATGGTTTACAAAGCACTTTCCTCTACAGTATTCAAGCTAAATCCATGGATAACATGATGAACATATTAAACCCTACTGGAATTTTGATGTTTAACTTCCCAGCCGATGGACAAATTGTGATCTTTAAGGCATTTATTTACAGAGTCTGAAGTTTCTTTAGACACTGGTATGCTCTATTGTGGACTGATCTGATTACTTTGAAGAAATTCGTAGTTGAGAGTAAGTTTGTGCTCAACACACATATTCAGGGAGCACTCTGCACAAAGCGCTGATATATGGAACCCTGGACACCATCAAACATTTTACTCTTTTGAGGTAAAAATACAGTCGATTTAATTTTTGTTTTTATAAAATGAATCAGGAATTGAACACAGAAATTTCAAAGGTTGAACAACATTTAAGGTAAAAAATTACAATAAAATGATATTAAACATGGCACTTTGCCAAAATGCTGGTGATTATTTGATTTTTTTTAATGACTTCAACTCTTTTTAAAACTTTAATTAAAGTTTTATAAAAAGTTGCCATAAAATATCAAAAGCAAAGAACAGCTAATACACTAAGGTTCTAATCTGTTTACATTATTTGAGAAACCATACAAGCGTGTCAATTGTACAACACTTTTACATGTAAACCAAAGATGAATCATTATCATCTCAGTTACAAAATTACAAATTATAAAACTTACAAAAATGAAATAGTGTTTGCATCTATGTACAATATTAGGCCTATCTCAAGATAAAGTGTCGAGTAAAGTTGAATTAGTTTGTGATCTGTACTCACCTCAGCGCTGTTAACCACTGTCAGCTGTCTTAAATATGTCTGCAGTACTGTCAGAATTGTCCCTTGTTTTATTGAACACAAAAAGAAGTCAGATTTTCTTTCTGAATTCACAACAAAGAATTCTACATGTAACACCAGAGCTGGTCCGTCCTAAAATGGCGCTGGGCACAAAATGTTACAAAACATTTACCAAGGTTGATTTCCTCCTGGAGTCACGCAGCAGGTACATGTACATGAGTACACCCCAAAGTTGGCTGACTGGTACAGGTAGGTACAGCATACAAAGAAATCATTCAACCAAGTAGTGAATATTGAACTTGTGTGTCAAGCCACCACTGTTGTTTGTCTGTACTGTAAACACACACGTAGCTACATGTACCATTGTTGTCCGTCTGTCTGGTTGTATTGTATGGTGAATATTGAACTTGATATCAACTTTCAGTTAAGCAAGTTACCATTGTTGCCTGTCTATAGTGCACTCATGAGTTCCAACACACATAGTTCATGTAAAACAGTATGCTTAAACTGTAGTTGAAGCAGCTAATAAGTTGCATTTTCTGATGTATTGGATTGTTTTACTCAGAGTTCAAATTTCATTGTGTGGAGTAGAAACTAAAATTACCTTCAATATATTCCAACACTAAGCTGCAATGATTTACACAAGATTTTTCAGTAGAATATTCTGTAGGTATTCACACATTAAGGTTTAACACTTACATGTATCTGTAACTAACTGTAAATGCAAGGAGGAGATTTTGACGCAATCTTCTGCACTTTTACAAAGCAACATGTTGAGGATCATGCACAGAATTCTGTCCGGTTTGATCTGATCAGAAACTTGGGAACAACAACCATGAATAGGCTCTTTAAAAAAACCTGTAATAGAGAAACACTCAGCCTAGAGACACCTTAAAGAGTCCACATACACAAAAATTGTAATGTTTTTCGGGGGGGGGGGAGGGGGGTATGGTCGAGGGCTGGCAGAGTCAAGGTGTACAATGAGGGCATTTATTCTTAATGTTCTCAAAATAGAAACACATGCAGAATGTTTGTTTTCATTACTTTGACCAGTTATTGTCTAATTTGAAAAATGATATAGTAAAAATACATAACATCTGCAAACTGATTAGTATAAATACAAAAATTAATAACTAGTAAAGCAATTCGTTTGCAAAATTGCAAAAGTTAACAGGTTAACAGAAAATATGACATCATCAATTATTTTTTACTTGATGAATAAGTTGACTCGGGTACAAGACAACCTAAATGCGTACATTTTTAAAGCCTTTACACAAACAGGTCCTTTAAATTTATCCTAGTTTAAAAAAAAACACAAGAAAAAAAAAAAAAACATTCACGGAAAATAGTTTTGTAGAAGAAATGTGTGCATGTTGGCTTGAAGAAAAGCTTAGTTAATACAAATAAAAAGTTTCTTATTTTTGTTAAGGTTCGCCGATTCGAAAAGAGAAGTGCATTTTGATTTTGACTGCGTCGTACCATAGAGCAAGACTCTATGGCCCATAACTATACTAGCCAAGTTGAATGCAACAATTTCGTCCCCATTAGTGTGCGATGTCACCGTACTACATCACGTGCGTTGCTTGCTCTGGGAAGGAGGTTGATCACTTCACATGGCCGGCCGTAGAATCGTTTCTTCGATCGTTCAGATAAATAATTACAAACATGGATCCAACCATGGAGGTAGAAACCTCCATGATCCAACAATGTCTGATTCTTTCGTCTTTATTATCTTTCTGTGTTATGAGTATGATTTAGCTGTCATATGAGTATAGACGATGTCAACTTAATTGTAAAACTTAAAGAATTTCGGCGGCAACTGAGGAGAAAGAGAAAAATGTATAGGCCTACGTGCAATTCCCTCCAGGAGAAAAAAATACACAGCGCTGTAACATCGAGTTGAAATCATGTTTACAGCTAGCTAAGGTCAGTTATGTTCACACGAGAAAAAAACACTGCCAATTTCCTTTCTTTGTGGCTTGTATCAAGTTTCACTGCTAAGTTGAGCTGGCAGCAGAAATTTCAACTTCTAACTTTCGGAGTTTAGCAGCGAAGTTAGCTTACTTTTGCGTTCACAGAGTCAAAAATGTCTGCTGTTCGCTAGCAGCGAAGTTGGCAGCAAAGTTAGCTACTTGTGTGAACGTACCAAACCAAATCGTTCATGGGTCAGTGAACCCTCAAAAGTGCTCGTTTGTTTGGCATTTCATAATCGAGCAATACTGAGCGATTGCATTCGGGACCAGGCAGGGGAGGCTGATTATGGGTATCTCGTTCTCGCTTACTGAAACTCGTTCTCACTCGTATTTTTTTTTTGATAACTACATGTACCTTTGATCATCACTGTATATTCCCTGATTTGTAGACTTTCAAAGCCGAAAGTCTACAAACCAATGATTTCAAAACTAGTTTAACTTCAAACATGGTTTTCTCAAAACTTTAAGGTTTGGTTCCAGGTAACTTTTTGGCAATTCGTGAAACGATAATCATGTTCACAGCATTTCAAAAATAGTTCTTACCTCTCATTGAGAGCTTCCTGTTTCTTGTACGTCTCCAACTCTCCCTGTAGTGTCTTCAGAGCTTCACTGGTAGAGTCTTCAGCATCTGCCCTGGGAGTCTGAGACTGACTAGGATCTTGAGGGTCTTGGGTTACCATGGTTATGGGCTTCTAAGATGCTGGTGGACATGAGGAGGGACACCTGAGATCAATAAGAATTAAAGTAAAGTAGAATTATTCAAATAAGCTATTCAAAGATTGTTAAACTGTCTAAACCACAGGCTTTAGTCTGATTGGGCATGGCTAATGACTATGGGTTACTAAAACAGGACTTGCATGAAGATGAAATCGTTTTACATTTATAACCAAAAAACATGTAATCACTCTGTGATGAAATTAAGGGGAAAACTAAAAGGCTTTAAAATCAAACAACTGCACAGTAAATATTGTATTCCTGTAAATAAAACAGTTCAAAAAACAGCCCTGGGATGTATTTTTAGAATCTGTTAAACAATTTTAATTAGTTGTTTTAAGTGGTTACCATTACTCCAGACTTTTCTCCAGTTAGCTGCACACAGCAGTACATCAATCATAAATGGGATTGTTCAATTCATAAAGAACAATGAAAGTACATACTTATGAATTTCTTTAATTAAAACATAGGAAACCATTCAATTTACAAATAGTTTTCTGATTTTCAATAAGATGCAATAGAATCAGTCTGATTAATTATCAAGATGATTGAAATATTGATAAAGTGTGTTGGAAACAGTTTTATTCAAAGATGACATCTAAAACATAAACCTCTGCCCAGTCTGCCCAGTCTGCCCACGATGTGGTAGGAGGTGAGATTACTCGTTTATTAACTCAAGCCATAGCACCAAACACTCATAGAACTTATCAGGTGGGCTGGAATGCTTTTTGTGCCTTCCAATGTCGACGCGGGCTAGTGGGGATACTTACCCCGGCGTAGCCACAAGACATTCATCGATTTGTAGCGGGGCTATCGTTACAGAAATTGGCTCCAAGTACCATTGCCACTTATGTGTCGGGTGTGGGTTTTTATCATAAAGTTCGGGGTTGGCCTGATCCTACTAGGAATTATGTGGTGGAAAAAATTGTTGGATGGTTGTCGTAGGGGCCGTTTGCCATGGGCGGACAAGCGTTTACCCATCACACTGCCTCTGCTGTCTCATTTACTGCATGCCTTGCCTAGCGTTTGTAGTTCGCTATTTGAGGTGGCTCTTTTCAAGGCGGTGTTCTTAAGTGCATTTTTCGGCTTTACGCGGCTCGGGGAATTCACGGCAAAATCTAGTAATTGCATGCAACAATCTTTGCTCATGTTTTCGGATGTTGAATTTTGTAATTCAAGTGAGCTCTCAGCCTTAGTTGTCTTCTCTTTTCGCCATTCTAAGAATAACATTTCAGGCCCCCCACAGCTAATCTGTTTGGTTCGTTCTGCTATAACCCGGCAGTCTGTCCTGTACAGGCCTTGTGCGACTAGGTTGCCATTCGCCCACTTTTGAAGAGCAGTTTTTTCTGTTATTATGATGGGAGCCCGCTCACACAGTTTCAGTTTAATGCTGTTCTCAAAAAAGTTCCTGGTTTTTTTCCGGTATGGGTGATGCCCATATCAGGGCATACTCATTCCGTATTGGGGCAGCCACAACTGCAGCGGCGGCGGGTATCCCCTTCACTGACATTCAAGCATTGGGCCGCTGGCGTTCTGATGCGGTGCTGAGGGTACGACCAGGGGCGACTTGTGTGCTCCCAGGGGTTTAGTTTTCCTGCAGTGCCCGCATTTAATAATATCCCAGATCGGTGGTACGGTCGACAAGATCACCGTTGCAAATTGCTTTAGATTGTGTTGTAACCTATCCCTCATTATTATGTGCCTAACTGCGTTCGTTTGACTGTTTACATGGCAGGTGATGTATGTATTATAGGTGACTCCATCGTTCACAGCATTTTGACAGTCGGCCGGTAGTGCGATGGAACGGGTGTGGCGGGGCTCGTTACTCCGATATTCATCAACTTTTAGATACGCTACATGCCAGGTGGCTACCCCCAAGTTTGTTAAATGTACATGTTTCAGTTTGCATCAGCGTATTGCATTGTTAATGCAAGAGTGTCAGAACCGTTTCCCGAATGGAAATTAAATTTGTTTAAGTAAGATTACGTAGATATATTACAATGCACTAAAAATTATTGCAATATTGACTGCCCCTTTAAGTTATGTTTGACGCCTTGGACCGGGCACTACTCTAGGTCAGAAGATGTTAGGGAGGTTCCAAACTTTGCAAAATTATTATCTTTTGACCCAGTGGTGCCCAGTCGATCCAAGGTGTCAAACATAATTTAAAGAGGCAGTCAAATATTTCATTAATTTATAGTGCATTGTAATACACATGTAATCCTAATTAAATAAAATTAATTAAAAAATACTGGAACCCCCATGACATGTACTGTTGTGGTTATTTGTGTCCTCAGAGAGAACAATGAAAAAAAAACACATCCTTGTTGCATTACTTTGTGTGCTTTAATAAAAGGCTTCAGCTAGAAGTCTTTTATTATTTTAGAGAGAAATGACCTCTTTCTCAAAGACTACGTTACTTCAGAGGGAGCCGTTTCTCACAATGTTTTATACTATCAACAGCTCTCCATTGCTCATTACCAAGTACATTTTTATGCTAACAATTATTTTGAGTAATAACCATTAGTGTCTAGTACCTTTAAACCTAATGAATGAATCACACTAGAATCCAAGTTGATGTTGTGTCTTCATGTGCAAGAAGGATCCTGAACACACAACAACTTGCTATAAACACCAGGCCAATTATTACAGACTAAGCATGACTTTGTATTGGAAAGGATCTTGAACACACAATCAACCTGCTATAAACACCAGGCCAATTATTACAGACCAAGCTGGATTTTGTATTGGAAAGGATCCTGAACACACAATCAACCTGCTATAAACACCAGGCCAATTATTACAGACCAAGCTGGACTTTGTATTGGAAAGGATCCTGAACACACAATCAACTTGCTATAAACACCAGGCCAATTATTACAGACCAAGCTGGACTTTGTATTTGAAAGGATCCTGAACACACAATCAACCTGCTATAAACACCAGGCCAATTATTACAGACCAAGCTGGACTTTGTATTGGAAAGGATCCTGAACACACAATCAACCTGCTATAAACACCAGGCCAATTATTACAGATCAAGCATGACTTTGTATTGGAAAGGATCCTGAACACACAATCAACCTGCTCTAAACACCAGGCCAATTATTACAGATCAAGCATGACTTTGTAATGGAAAGGATCCTGAACACACAATCAACCTGCTATAAACACCAGGCCAATTATTACACACCAAGCATGACTTTGTATTGGAAAGGATCCTGAACACACAATCAGTTTGCTATAAACACCAGGCCAATTATTACAGATCAAGCATGACTTTGTATTGGAAAGGATCCTGAACACACAATCAGTTTGCTATAAACACCAGGCCAATTATTACACACCAAGCACGACTTTGTATTGGAAAGGATCCTAAACACACAATCAACCTGCTATAAACACCAGGCCAATTATTACAGACCAAGCTGGACTTTGTATTGGAAAGGATCCTGAACACACGATCAACCTGCTATAAACACCATGCCAATTATTACAGACCAAGCATGACTTTGTAATGGAAAGGATCCTGAACACACAATCAACCTGCTATAAACACCAGGCCAATTATTACACACCAAGCATGACTTTGTATTGGAAAGGATCCTGAACACACAATCAACTTGCTATAAACACCAGGCCAATTATTACAGACCAAGCATGACTTTGTATTGGAAAGGATCCTGAACACACAATCAACTTGCTATAAACACCAGGCCAATTATTACAGACCAAGCTGGACTTTGTATTTGAAAGGATCCTGAACACACAATCAACCTGCTATAAACACCAGGCCAATTATTACACACCAAGCATGACTTTGTATTGGAAAGGATCCTGAACACACAATCAACTTGCTATAAACACCAGGCCAATTATTACAGACCAAGCTGGACTTTGTATTTGAAAGGATCCTGAACACACAATCAACCTGCTATAAACACCAGGCCAATTATTACAGACCAAGCTGGACTTTGTATTTGAAAGGATCCTGAACACACAATCAACTTGCTATAAACACCAGGCCAATTATTACAGACCAAGCTGGACTTTGTATTGGAATAGTTCAAACACAAACACAAGGGACATTCATTCATAAACTTATTTCTGGAGTGAGTAAAGAGCTGTTCCATATGGAATGAAGACATTTACATCGAGAGTTCAAATAATTTGAATATTGGATTAGCTTCAAACCCTCCCATATCCTTCTAGATCCTCTTTGTTAAAATAAAGGATTCAGAAGGACTGAGGGCTGTAGGCCCAAATGACAGTTGCTTATCACTGGGTCAGGCATACAGTAGGGCAGATGGGTGATGGGATTGTGCCTTTGATGATACAAGCATGGTATGGGGCACACAGTCAGAGTATAGCATGAGAAATGTATTTGTCTAAAGGGCCAACACAGATTTAACCTTTGAAACATATAAGCAGAATATTTAACAACCAATGGCAGCCATTTTTTTAATCTTGAAAATTGCTTGTTATTCTACCTGTATTGTTTGACAGGACAAACCTGCATATGACCAAAAACTAAATGTCTTTCTGATGACATACTCTGTGTGCCAAAGTCTATGCTTGCATCATCAATGGCACAATTCCCCCAAATCCCTATCTGCCCCAGCATAGGATAATGGAAGATTGAGGTCACCTGTAGGCAAAAAGGCCTATAGGATGTAAGGGTAAATATAAATATGCTTGTCTTTTTGTAAAATTGCAAAAAAAGCAAACACAATGTACGTCCATTTGTAAAACGTACAAGAAGTAAATAATCAAAATTATAAATACTATTTTTTTTGATATGCAGGTCTCATTTGCAAACAATTATTGTACAAATTGTTGACTATTTCCAAATGTCAAGTATAATATGACCATGTAATCAAGTCTACCATTGATGAGAAAGCTACTGGTATAAGACATTGATCTAATTGAGTTAATTTTCTCTTTTAATTCACAGCTCAACATTTCAGCAAGCTTCCAATCAGAATGGCATCAAATATAACAGCTCAGTCAATGCTAGCAGACATTAGTCAGGATCATCTTGAATGCCCAATTTGAAGTGAACGCTTCAAGCAACCCAAACTACTGGAGTGTTCTCATTCATTTTGTCTTCAATGCCTTCAACAACTCAAACAGAATAGTCCAAGTACTACAAAACTTTCATGTCCAGTGTGTAGACAAGAAACATTGCTTCAAGAAAATGGCATTGATGGTCTGAAAACAAACCTTACAGCCCTTTCATTGAAAGAAGCTATTGAAAAACAGGAAACTCAACTGAAACAACAGCAAGCAAAACATCTACCTAGTGAGAAGTATGTTTCTAAATGTAGCAAGCATACTAACAAAGATCTTATCATGTTTTGTAACACATGCAAGAAGTTGATATGCACAACTTGCACTGTAAGAGATCATCAATCCCATTCTCTAATGGAAATTAATGAAGCTTCAGACAAATGCAAACAACATGCCACAGAACTTGTAGCAAACGTAAGACAGAGTATCAAAACCTTCAATATTGCTATTCAAGAAATAGACACATCCCGTAAGACATTAGACTCTATGTTTGCTGCCACCAAAGAGAAAATCTCCAAGAAGGCTGATGAGGAGATTGCCAAGGAGGTTGCCAGGATCAGAGAGGAGCAGCAGAAACTGATGCAAGAGGCAGAACAGATTTATAAAGACAGAGTCAAGACAATGGAAACTGTACGAGCTACAAACAGCAAAGAGATGAACAAATCAGACCTCAAGCAGCATGAGGTTAATCAGCTCCTGCATCAAGGGATCAAGATTGTACATCACATAGAACAACTCTTACAATACCTCAAAGAATACAGAGAGAAGAAATCAACCAAAGTACCTGATGGATTGACTTATATGGACTTTACAGAAGGCCAGAAATCACTAGGGAGACTGGTGCTGAAAGATGAACAACAAGTAGAATCAGCAACTTCTGCTCAAGCTAAATTGGTGAAACAAAATAAATGGACTTTGAAATCAGATATTAATAAATACAAGAACATAAAACAACAGATGGTGGAGATTAATCCATGGGATGTTGCTGCATACTCCAATAGTGATATTGTTGTGTCAGAATGGTCCAGTCACAGCTTGATTACAATATCAGCAGAGAGCAATCCTCAATCCACTGTCATCCCACAAGAACTATCAATCAAAGGTCTTACTAGACCAAGCAAAGTGACTGTGAACAAGAATGATGAGCTCATTGTTCTAGATAACGGAACAGTCAAGATCTTCCACAGGAATTATCAGCTCTTTCATCAGTTCAATCCAGGCAGTAACCCACCATGTATTGCAGTAGATGATAACAATCTGATAGCAGTGGGTGATCCTAACAAGGCAGAGATCTCTCTACACACACCATATGGATCCCTCATCAGAACACTGCCTGCTCCAGGGATTGCTGGTTACTTGACTACCTACAAACAACGACTCATCTACATCTACACTAACTGGCCTAAAAATAAGTTAGTATCAGTAGACTACAATGGTAAAGTGACATTCTTAGTAGATATTCATCAGTCTGGGAGGTATGGGACGCCTTATGGTGTGTGTTGTGACAAAAATGGGAGCATCTACATGTATGTAGAGACTAAGCTCTTCACAATCCCACCATCATGTGAGATCCATCATTACAGTCCTGATGGCAAGTACATTGGATGTATCATCAAGGATTGTATTAATCCATGTGGTCTCACAGTCACACCAGCTGGTGATCTGGTTGTGGCTACAGGCAAATCAGTTCAAATCTATCAGCATGAGTAAAGACAGCATTAAACATTATGCTAGACCACAAGAAGGTGTACCCTGAGGTCAACTTTAGGTCAACATGAAGCTAAACAAACTTCTTGTAAAACTGTCATCTAACAAAGTCTGATTTCAGTGGAAAATGAGCACACAATTTGTGTATTAAGTAATAAACTATAGTCAGGATAATTATATTTGGTAAATAACTTGACTTTGTGAATGGAAACATGGAATTTGATATTTTGGTCACTGGGCATATCAAACATAAAGCTAACGGTTCATCGATGAGATTGGTTATAATAATAGTAGGTAATAAATTGATGAGTATACATGTATGATCATAGAAATCTCACCATAGAGAAATGAAGACAAACATTAATTTCAACAAGAAATGAAAAAAAGAAAGTGTATTATAGATATTGATACTTTTATTTAGTATTCATCTCTGTCATCAAGTATTTTTCCCACAAAATCTTGTACAAAATCTTTACACAAGGTGCTTACATTTCATGTGTACAAAAATACATGTTCGTGATTTGTTGTTCTTTTCTTTTATTATCTAGGGGTGGGGGTAGACAAATTCTTTCCGATTAGCTTGTCTGTAGGTTAGCTTGTCTGTCATGAACACAACGTAAAACCATCCTTTGAAAAGTACATCAAATTTGTTGGTCAAGAAATCCTCAATTCCAGACATTCATCCTTTTGTCTGACAACCAGGATTACAAGAGCTCAAGGCTGCCATGGTTGTTTCTATTTGGTCTCAGTAGGACAAAAGGATCATTGTGTCATCCGATCGGCTTTTATTTTAAAGAGGTTGGGACACGCTAGTGGTCACTCTTAATTTTGTTTTACATCCCTAATTGCACCTATATCTACCAAGAAAACACTGTGACAGAGTTATAGAATGAATGGGTATTGGTTTACAACGCAGTTTCCAAGCCTCTTTTCACCCCCACCTTCAGGCAAAATCGGAACAACAGCAGTCAGTGCCAGAAAGCTGTCTCCAAAAATTCAAAAGAATAGTGACGTCGCAGTACGTACCCCTCTGTCAAACGGCTGTTTGTTGTTACTTATTGAGCATTGCTCAGTACAGACCATCTGGGCATTAAATACGTAAAGTGACGTCATGTTTGTTTGCTGCCCTCATCTACGTGATTTTGATAAAATAATTTAGTCGGCGGGCTAGTGAACGGAGTAAAAACTCCCTGCAAATATCACTTCTTTTGTTAATGTAATGTTACAAAAGATGCAACAAATTATAGAAAGCAGAAAACTAATAAATAATGTCAACTTCAATCACCGTGGCCCATCCTCTTTAAGCTGGTTGAAACACAACAAGTTAACTCAATGGCTGCTCAAACAAGAGTGAACTACCAAACAATGCTTGTTACACAGAGCACTAAAGGGGCAAAGTGTACCAGATAGTCCAGAGCAATACGATAATTGACCAGACTGGACCAGGGACAGTTTCAATGCAGGAGTATCTAGCCAGCCCACTGTCTAGTGGGAATAAACTATTCAAAGCTCAACAAGTTCTGCCTCAAATTTAGAGCCATAATCCAGCATGCCATGGCTGATTATCAGCATGGCTTACAGCCCAGTTACAGAGGAGAAAAAAGGGCTTTCATTTATTGTTCTCAAAAGAGAAAAGTAAATCCTAGTGCAAACTTACAAGAATTTGTTGTCTTTACTTTGATATTCTCAACGACAACAAATTTGATCCAAGTATTCTAAAAATTGATGCAAACGTTTTTGAAACCCTGGTCCGAACTAGTTATTGTTTATACTTAAGAAGTACCTATTAATAATGAACTGTTTATTCAAGAAGATCTTTAAACCTGACATAACAAGAGATTTTAACATGAAATAAATGTTCCCAGTGAATCAAGAATATTGCTTACCTCTCATTCATGTGTCATTGTGAGCTTCCTGTTTGTTGTACATTTCCAAGTTTCCCTGTAGTGTCTTCAGAGCTTCACTGGTAGAGTCTTCAGCATCTGCCCTGGGAGTCTGAGACTGACTAGGGTCTTGTGGGTCTTGGGTTACCATGGTTATGGGCTTCCAAGATGCTGGTAGACAAGAGGAGGGACACCTGAGATAAAAAAAAAGATCAGAGTAAAGTAAGAAGAGCTAAAATAAGGAAGTGAATATCATCAAACTGTCTGATTGGGCATGGCAAATGACTGCAGCTTTCTGTTTTAACTTGCATTCATTTATTGATACCATTGTACAGTGTATGTTACAAGCCTACACATGTACCAATACCATGTACCATCAACTGAAAACTAGAATCTGTTCTTCATTAACTTATGTATCTCAGGCAATATTAAAATGCTTTCTTGTGGCCAATGTGTTACTTTGCAGTTTTCAATCTGTGTTTTTGTATCAACAATTATGTTTGTATCTGTGGGCACTAATAATGCAAAGCAGTACATAAAGGTATTTATTTCAATTCAAAGAGAAAGATTATATTTATATATCCCATGGGCTTTAATCCTGGAGGGGACAGGGGGACACATCCCCCCAACTTTTGAAGGGTGGGGATCAAATATCCCCCCAGATCCCCCCAGGTTTTTTAAAACTTGTGTATCTCATAACAGGGCACTTTAGTGTGCTACCTCCAGACTATTAGTTCTAAACTCTTGTACATTGTAGCTCCTCAAGTTGCAAGCAAGAGGACTTAACCCTTACAGTGCCAGCCTTGTTTTAAAAATTCTGTATCCACAGGCTGGCCATTTAAAAAAATAAAAAATTAATATTTTTTTTATATCGAGTAGTAGAACGTAAGGGAACGTTGGCGGCCTGTGAATGGAGATTCAGTATGACGTTTCAGAACGTTGGCGGCGCTCGAAGGGTTCCGTGCCGGTCGTGTTTTGGCCGTTCTTTATCCAGAGGGCATTTATATATTTTTTTTTGTCGATTAGTAGAACGTATGGGAACGTTGGCGGCCTGTGGATGGATACTTTGTTTGACATTTCAGAACGTTGGCGGCACTGGAAGGGTTAAAAAGGCTACTGTCTACTGTAAAGCTTAATCCTATACATGTACATGTAGTCACTGTTACGCCCAAAACCGCTCGGCCATTAACTCACTGGACCGCAGACCACCCGAGAGCGGCTCGTGTTATTCAACGTACAATTCTTTACACGCTATAATGTATACTAAATGCGACAATGTTTCTCTGTATGGTGCAGACCGTATTGTACATGTACAATGCTTTACGCACCATAATGTATACTACAACAGCAACGATGCTTTAATACTTTCACTGGGCTTTTGCACAGTATCATTGACATCAACATTATATCAAAGTTTCAAGTCAACGTTAGAGTTTCATATTCACACTGTAATAAGCACAAGGACCATATCACAAATTTATCAAATTCATGCCCAAGTTAAACTTTTAATTTCATTTTTAAACAGTTATCTGATATAGACGATTATTGTGTGATGCCACTTACGCAAAATAAAGGATTATTGGTAGGACGTGGGTTTATTGCCACCCACTTATTCAAGGTTACGTCTGTATGCATCATGGTCTAGTTGATTTGTGGGAATAAAATTTCATTTGAGCCAGTTGATGTTACAAAAATGTTTCCAGTAAAATTAAAAGATCGATATGAATCAAAAGTGCTAAAAAAATGCATCTATTTCTCTGCATTTAAGCGTACGGAGGCTTGATTTTTCACCCCCAAAACACCAAAACTAAGAGCTTCCAGGGGCTTCACCCCCTGGACCCCCACCGAGGTTTCCCACCTGGACCTTGACAAGGGCCGTTAAGCCTGCTCCTGGACCCCATCCACCACCCACTGTTACGTTGTGTTGAGCCCCCCCCCCAAGCTATGATCCCCAGGGCGAGCCGTTGCTGTCCATGATGCAAATCTAACAACTAATGCAGAAAGTTTCTCAATGTACAAATATTCATTTCAAAACAGTTTTAAGATTCATCGTTAACAAAGAAGAGATGAATACTTCCATGAATGATGTCTGTCGGCGAAGCCGGGGGGGGGGGGGGCAGGGTTGACGTGCGAGGGAGGGAGGGAGATTGTTGAAGATTTAAAGTTGTGTGATTAAAGTAACATTAATATATCATCGTTGGGCTTTTATCAGTGTCTCTATGTTATTTCTCTCTCTGAACCAGAGATGTCATGTAAATATTTATAGCAAGGAGAGCTATTCTCTAGGCCATTCAGACATGCTAAAACCAAACAGGCCCCTGGACCCCACGCCATAAGTGCTATGACTCTTGATGTACCCCCCACATTTCAAGACAGATTGACGCCCATGATGTATCCAGTACGGTATGTTCTCTTTACCAGACAGGGCCCCTCAACATGAATTGAGAAAGCAAAGCAAAACTTATTGTCGTGTTAAATTCAAAAACTGTATTCTTCAAATGTTGAATAGGAGTGTTTTAAAAATTGTGATTCAGTCATACACAGTCAAAATAGAAACAGCAGAGTCATGTCTGTATAAATAATCATCCGGTCTTGTTCCTAAAGCATTGTGAGATATTTGAATTGAACCTAACTAAAATGCAGGCATTGAATTGATATGATCTCGACATACAAAAAAATGTCAAAGTAGCTTTGATTGGTCGGGTCTGATCGGCACAAGCTTTGGCCGACTGGGACCAAGAGTAAATCAACAAACTCGACCGCACATAAATTCTGTAACATCATTTGAAAATATCATTGAAATATGTGAGAACTGAGAAGAAGAAAAAACTACCTCTTAATTCCAATTTAGCATAATTGTATTATTGTCATCATTATTATTTTTCATCAATCAACGCCAATGGTATAAATTGTCGTAAGCAAAGGGCAACATTGGCTACATTTATTGTGGATTAGCGCACAGCGTCACCTCACCCCTCTCATGTTCTAATGATTCCAGGGGCAAGCTGCAATCCATCTGCAATACCTGAACATGTCCACAAACTCTTTCCCAGGGTAACAACTAGTGGTAGTATTGCCAGTGTACGTGACATGAGTACTACCAACAGATGTAGATACGAGAGTAGGGCAACATATTATAATAATTGATGCATGTGACTAGGTGGGGTAGCCCTGTGAATCCAAATCATGATTTGTTGAACGTTGCGCAGAGACCTGCCAGACACTGTTACATAATGGAATCATTGTATCACATGCAGCAGATAAAAGTAATGCTCTGTGTATTCACTTAGCTCTGAAAACTCTCACAGTGATTTCAGATTGTTTTTCTTTACAGTTATGCCCCCTATTACCGTTTGCAATATGTCCATGTCACAGGCAAATATTACAAGTTTTTTCGCTGTCGTTCATGTGGAATGTTGTGTGGTGCTTGTGTAGTGCTATTAAGCCATGGACAGCACGTGTTCATCACTAGAGCCCAGTAAAGCAGCCAGGAATGACAGCTTTGTCGGCGCACGCACACAGCTCCTCAGAAATCAAGACTTCTTGGAACCTACAGCTACACAGCGTAGGGCTGCCTAATTGCATGATTTTACCATGTTTACAAATGATCTAGAAAAAATTAGCCGGGCACTCAGTTTACCTTATGTAGCTACAACACTGAAGACCTGTTTTCCTCAGAATATGTACGAACGTTGTTAAACATCAAATGTATCTTGTGTTTAAACACTAGTTTTAATTTACTCTCATACCAATGTGTAATGAGCATTCTGAGTCTGGAGGTCAAATTCAGACTTGATACCAGTATGAGATCTGGAGTATCACTCTGCAATAATTCAACAGATCACAGATCAAAGTGAACCAAACTAACCAGCTAACTGGATTATCAAGAAGAAAATAAACCTTCAGGTCTATCAGAATAAATTATGACTTAATTTACAATGATTTGATTATTTGTACCCATTTTCCCCGCCAACATGTGGTGGGCCAATTAGAACCCTAGTATAAAATGTAAACAAAATACATCCATGTAATTCCTCAGGATACTTATGAGAGCTTGAGTCAATAAGGAACGCTTTCATCCAGCAGTTCTTGCATCAGCTGAACATGTTTTGTGCACACTGAATGCTAACATTGAGTTAGCAAATGATGATTTTGAACACATCCTATACAGTGACATCGGTGTTGGCAAAATGCAGACTGCCATGTCATGCTTTGATACAAAATACTAACAGGTACACCTACGCCATATTTTTTTCTTCTACCAACCCCTACCTTACCTAACCTTGTTTTACATACAGTCAACCTACATTCAAATGTAACAGAGACAAAAATATGCTAAAGGTATACAAAGAGAAACAACAGTTTCAGTTTGCAAAATGATAAAGGAAAATATCTTGTCTTTTTAAATTGAAGATGGCACTAGTTTTTGTTTCCTTGCACTAAGGCTGCACCCCACTAAATAGGGAGTAAACAGAGCAATGGCCTCAATAATATTTTGTAGGCCCTCAAATATTCTACAGCCCTTACTAATTACCAGACAGATTTGAGGGCTAAAATAAAAAGATTGATGCTCAAACGTTTAGGAAATGTCCACAGGTGTAGGGGTGTTTATATTTGAAGGGAGAATAACTCGGCGGGCCTTGAGACTCCCCATTCAAAATGAGCAGAGGATAAAAGTTTAGGAGTCAATGGATAATTTCCCCTTTACTGTAAAAAACTTTGAGACTTTTACATGTAAAAACGGAGTCCAGGGTATAAAAGTCCTGTTCATAACATAATATTTGCATTTAAAGTTTAAATTTTAAACTCCGTTGCATACATGTACAACCTGACAGAGTCCAGAGTATTTAGATCCTGTACCATTGCAAACAAAGTTCTAAGAAAATATATACTTATACCTGATGGAGGTATGCCCACAATATTCCTAGCAAGTTCATCACAAATGTTCATGCTTCAAGCTAAATATGTGTTGGGATCGATTATTTACAATAATTCTGAGTAATATCACCATTGACACATTCACTAACAAAATACTGCAGTATTGATAACAAACTAACACTATTTGAATGTTTTGCTTCAGTTTATTTTAAAGTCAATAAGAGTTGCTACACAAGCTCACACATCAATGGGTACAAGATGTTTACAACTGAAGTGTGGATTTTAAACTTTTTATGGAGTAATGTCACCTGTGGATATATTTGTTATTTGTGGACCCGTCAAAAGTATAGTTATGGACATGAAGACTATGTAGACATGATATTAACAACGGATTTCAAATGAGAACTCCAGGTGCAGAAACGTAAATGAAAAAAAGTTTTGTATTGTAGTTTGTACATGGACCTCTATGAGGTTCATGGAACCTCATAATTCTAGAGTAGGTTAGGGTTATATCAATAAAACAATTGTTTGATTGAATAAATGGTAATGGATGTTTGTTATTTATTGTTCTGTCTTTTGATTTATTGTGTGGCTTTCGGTTCAACAGAGCCTTTGGGGGAAGTCGGTTAGAATTGTCAGAGACAGTCTAGTTCAAAATCGTTTGGGTGGTTTATACAACAGCAAGATGTCACTGAGGAGTTGCTCAAAATGATCCGTGGATGTATTTTTGGCAGTGCCACATGTATTCGGCCAGCCAGAAACTGAAACTTCCCTATAACTCATTCTAATGAAATAATCCAAACTACCGTTTTACATGACTGACGTGTCAAGCAGTTTGTCATTCATAAAGTTATGAAGATTCAGTTTATGCAAAGCATTGGACAATCACAGCTGATTTTAATATTCATTTAGTAAACCAGGTTATGGGAGAAATATGTAGGACAAACAAACCAATCTTGTGTCAACGCCTCATAGCCGTGTGCATAAATAAATTGTTCTCTCTGTACAGGTTCAAATCTCGGTAAGGACGTCATTGCATTATTTGATTGATTACTAACGTTCCATTCCTACCAGCAAATAAGGTACAGGTAGATACATGGAGAGGGGAGAGAAATAGAGAAGAAGAGAGTGTGGGAATAAGCGCGATTTTATTTTTCCCACCAAAATATTTGGATTTACGCAAAATAATTTTTTTTATAAACCGGTCCCCTCCCTATAAAGAATATTTATTTATTATATTTTTTCACAATTTTGAAACTCACCCTAATCGATTAAATACATCCTCAAGTGTAAGAAGAAAAAAAAAAAAAAAAAAAAAAAAAAAACGTAAATAAGCTGGTGGCATGATACGGACATTTTCCCTATTTTAAATATTAGTTTAAAATTTGTTAGCATTGTATTTCCGAGGCTTTATTATACCCAGGACGTCGGTGTGCAGTGCAACGAACACTGACATCTCGACCACAGGCCAGGGCTCGCCTAGTCAGTACGGGTGCGTAGACTTTTTACGGGACATTCTTACCAGCCCTTCAATAGTCGGATTTCTTACTATGATCAGAAGTTATTGTCCTCTCATAGTGGTAAAATCTGCCAATGCTGAGACAATAATTATTTGGCAAGCTCTTCGGCAAAAGCGATCCAGTTTCGCGCGGTGTGAATAGCGTCATTGTGTTCAGCGTGAAAAGGCCCCCTAGACCGATCTTGGCAGGTAGTTTTTTCTGGTTGGGATAATAATTTTTTTTTTTACTTTCTTGTTTTCAATTGAAACACCCATAGAAAATACGAACATTTTATTTACGTTTTCAAAAGGTAAAATTAGTATTTTATTTTTCAAATTTCAGGTACATTTTACTTATTTGATTTATAATAATTACCAGTAACTTAGGTATTTTTGGAGATCGCTCGCACATGTTTTGCACACAGCACGTCAGCTGCATGACAACAGGATTGAATGCCTAAAACTAGTCATGTCTGACTATTGCAAGAAATCCCATCACAGCAAAAAATCCTGTAAAATGTCTATGCACCCGTACTGCTAGTGCACCCTGTGTGTTAAATTCTAACCCAAACAATGTACCGGTACATATAAACCCAAATGCTAAACACAAAGAGACACAAGGAACATTACGTTAAAACAAAAATAAATATGTACATACCACACATTTGAAATTGAAGCGTCACTGTCAGTGTCAGTGTCACTGGCAGTCTCTTCTGTCACTGTGACGCTGCACGGCAACTTCGTGTGGACTCGTTTATTATACATGTGTTAATAGTCAACCTCGTCCCCAGGGTGTGTTGAATAGTACGAGGTTGACCGCTATTGTAAACATGGTTGGAAATAAAGTAAACCATGGGGACGAGGTTGGTAATGTGTGTAACCAGCATGACAAGTAGGGAGGCAGGGTTCCGGATTCGATCGTCCCCAGCGCCTTGCCTTAAAACCAAAGGCGCTGGGATGGGCAAACGTATCGTTAACGTTAATGCTCAGTCCCATGCTCAGTCCCATCATGCATCACACTCACACTGCAAGCACCTGCACGCATGACGTACTTCCTGAACAAGAATCTGTGCAAGCTGATTAGCCCATCCCAGCGGTCCTTGATGCAATTTTTGTTTCCGTACCACACTAGAGCCAATGCATACACGCATAAGGTATGGGCGCTTTCCCGTATCCCTTCACTGTTGACCCCCTGTCTCTAGTGTGGTACGAGAAAAAAAATGCGTCCTCGATAGGCCGCTGGGGCCGACCGAATGGCTAAACGAGAGGGAAACAGAGCCGAGGGAGGGCGCTATGCCAATTTAACGGTCACGATTTTGTAACGGAGTTCTCATCAGAAGATTCAGGCCTAAAATGTTGCAAGGTTGTCAACGCCGTGTTAATGATTTTGCCGGCTGCAGTCTAGGATGCAAGTTTCCCACTGCTCTTCTGAAAATGCTACAATAATCATAAGTTGATGAGTCGGTTTTGTTCACAAAGATTTGTTAGAGCAGCGTTTTAATCAGATGAACAGCAGCGCGATAAAAAATGTGTGCACACAAACGAATGAGTGTATGTATTTTCCCCTGGTTATTTTTTGTAATTGTTAGGTTCGATTGTTCGTCAACTAGTTTGTTCATTGTCGTCCTGTTGATGTATTGACAATTATACAAGTAAACAGTGAGATGTCATCACGTTGTTGAGGAGTGGGGGAGGGGGGGGTGCTTCAACCTACCCGGACTCATCGTAAGCCCCTCACAGGGGCAGATTGTTCCCTCTCAGCCTCGACTTGGTGATGGAAACTTGTCGTGATCAAGGCTCTAGAGGACAACAGCCTTGTTTCGTAATATTGAGGAGAGCCGGTGATCGAACCCAGAACCGGTGGCCACCCGGTTATGAATTCTGAGATAGTATCAGCGCCTTAACGAACCGAGCCACTGCGTTGGTGCTTTCCAAGGCCCATTTTAATTGTTATGAGGCGGAAAAAGTCAGACGCATTGTGGGACGGTCGTTTGACTTATGGAATGTGAATCATAGACCACGCATGAAAGTATTCTGCCATACTATAGCAATCTTACTATAGGCTGGGTGATAAGCCATATGCTGGTTATTAATTGAAATCCGATTATCAATAAAATTTCAGTCAAGAAAATAGTGATACAAAAAGGGAGAACACAACAATTATTATCACTGAACCAAAGGTCAAGCTTCCAGCGGGGTAAAATCATATTAAAAAACGTCTCCCAATTAATCAATCAATCAATCAATCAGTTTTATTTCCACTTATGTCAAATACATGAACAGGTGATCAAGTGGTTGAGGTCTCTAAAATACAAGAAACGTATAGCAGATACGATGGTACATTTGTACATACCAGGTTTGTAACTAGAAATTAATGCCTCGGGGTTTTAGGAATCGCTTGAAATGTTGATCCTTTTAAACTTACCCAAATATTCCTTGAGTGCATTAATAGAAAACGTAAATTTTCCTTCGGGGCATCAACCTCATAGTCCTCATTGTTGTTGTGTTCCTGTAGGCAATACAATTAAAAAGTAACTGGTTCTAACGCTCTAACTAATGCACCCGACTCATTTTCCTCACAGTCTCTTCTTTGGCCTTAGTACTGTCGTTAAAAGAAAACACCCCCAAAACCGTGATTAAGTACCGTGATTAAGAAAACAATACAAAACCCTTGTTGAAAAATACTCTGCACCGATTTGTGATAAGTACTGCATAATCAATGCTTTTCTGATTTCGGAAAAAAACAATCCACAGGTATACTATTCGGGTAGGATTCGAACCAACAACCCAATCATTAATTTTAAGTGCAAAAGTTTCCCACTAGACCACGGAGCGTGCCCAATAACCAGTGCCCGATTTCATGGTTCTGCTAACCGTAAGCAAAGAATAAGCGCTTACGGAAGAAGGGAATTACGCGCTTAGCAGGGAGTTTGTGCTCTTGCGCATGCGTACTACACGTTACTAGGCAATCTTCGCTTACACAGCAGAAATTCGGCGCTTGTCCTGTTAGCGAAGAATTGTGATTGCCAACGCAGAATTCAGCAGTAAGCAGAGCCATTAGATTGGGCCCAGGTCAGTAATAGGAGCAGGCACCGCAATTACTTAAAACAGAAAGTATTGTCGAATGGAAACCGAAGAAAATAGGTTTTTCATTTTTACGATTCAACTAAGGGTTTGAATTGATTTGTCTAATATTAATTCGCCGACAAGTACATTTTGTTTTCTTTCTGTTTTTCGTTTCAGTTTAAAGAACCTTTGTTAAATCTGCCCGAGAATCAGACCCAGAGATTTGTTTTTGTCTTTGGGGCAATCGAACACTGGGAGAGGTTCATGTCTTGAGTCAGAATAAATAATGACGGTGAAATTGTGAGTCTTCAAAGTTCTCTGCCAAAGATCAGTTTAAAGTCCAATATTAATATCAAAAAATGTAAACTCTATTGTGGTGTAAGTAAGGGTGGGTGGGTGGGGAGGGGGGGGGGGGGTGGTTGCTTAGGCGAGTACGCCCAATTGATGTCCGTGCCCAATCCAAAATAATATGGGCCGACGTCACAACCATAGTTTTAGTGGCTTGATATACAGCGAGTCGGCTGCTCTTAACTCGAAATAAGATTAAGTTTTGTTTTAAACCTGACAACTTCTAAAAAGGTCTTTTGTTTTAAACCCCCTTATATCTTTATTTACAAAGTTGCACAATATTTTGTTGATTAATCTTGCTGTTTATGAATGAGAATAAGGCCTGGATTGTCACTATTGTCTAAAGGGGAATCCAATACCATGATAACAACTGACTCAGATCAAACATGCAAACAGTGAATTTGTGGTTGGTACAACAAACAAAAAAGAAAACAAACAAACAAATTCAGATGGTTTAAGAGATTTTATTAAAACCGTAGCAAAACCTTGCAAATCAAAACAATGGCTATTTTCATACATGTAATTATTGGAGACCAAATAAAGCCATCAGATAATTTACCTTATCCGACCTCCACATTCCAATTGTTTATTTGTTTGTTTTCTTTTTTGATAAATACAAAAAATGTTAGACCTTTTCCACTTTTAATCAAAGAGGAAAAGAAGAAACTGGTAGTCATTATATTAATTTGTAACCAGTGTTAACAATCGGACATTAAACTCTTAGCGCATGCAAACCCAAAGAAACTTAGTTTGTGTAGATTATTTACTTTTGATGAGTTTGAAGTTTTGTATTAAATTATAGTGCCAGAAAATAAAAAATGTATAACCTGGAGAAATGGTGGACGTTGGATAAGACAGGTTAAAAGAATTGTAAACTTAAGAACAAATCATAAATCAAAGACAACAGTTTTTAAACAAAGAAGTAATCCCAATAAAAAGAAACATTAGTAAAATAAAACGTTGAAGCCCAAAACAAAAAAAAAGCTAAACATCAATTATCAAAGACAAAATGATTATTTAAAAAAAAATCAACTCTGAATCAAACTAAAAAACAAAATGCGAATAGTAAATTGGAAAACACAAGAAAAACCAAATCAAAGAACACAATAAAAAGAACAAATTAAGAAACCAAGTTCAGGCCTGTTGCATTATAACTGCTTTTCAGTCTCTCCCCAATGAGAGGCAATCACACTGAGACTCTCTTAAGATTTTCAAACATTGTGACAGCATTAATTCATGTAGAACCCTTTTTTGCTTATTTAAATGTCTTTATATGATGCAAATAAATCATACACCCTCAAACTGTTTATTGTAGAAACACTGTCTCCCCTGGTGACTATTTCCCTGCAGTTACATTGCTTTGCCAATGTATTCAATAGGAAACATCAATCAATATCAGGATAAATCTTGCTGGATGTTGTTGTTGTTTTACAGTGACCAGTTTTATACAAAATAATTCTTAAATTAGCAGAATTTGAATCATTGTTTGGTGGAGATACATTCTAGTAAGGTTTGTAGTTAACACCATATACATGACATTAATCTCTTTATGAGTTGTGGTGGTTCTGAATAGAACCAGTGGTGTAACAACTCAAAGTTTCAATCAATACCATGTGACTGTCTACAAGAAGAAAACATTTTAAATTAATTGTGATTGACTACCAGTAACATAACTTGTAAATAAAGTCATTGTTTAACTCTAATGAACTTTTATTTATTACCTAAATTAGCAAATCACAAAGAAAGGGCACAAGCCTAGTCCTATTTAAAATTTTTCATTTCAAATCTGTTCAACACAAGAATTGTACAAGGAGGAAATAAATCACTACTGCTGTCATTTTTCAGAAATGACTGAAAATTCAAAGGATGTTAAAAGAGTGTCACTAATTCTCCAAGATGGTTTATGGTAACAGTGGACAAATGTCTCATATCAGTTGTGTAGTGTACAGTATTACATTGTTCCCCCTAACTGTTGTAAAAGTACAAATTGTGATTTAAAACAATTGTACATAGCTTGCAGAATGAGAAGCTTCTTAACTGTACATTGGGTCTACATGTATCCTCAAACTGTTCTTGCTCCATAGAAATGAAGAACACCTCCTTGATCTGGGACACCAGCGAACTTTGGACACAACTTTTTAAGCCCTTATTTGTAAACATTGTAGGCTCAGACTGTCCAGAGCTAATTGATCTTACTTGCAATACTAAAAACCCTGCATTCAAAAATCTTGTGGTGCATTGAAGTCAATGCTATTTATGCCCTACTGATCAGATGATGATGTAGTTTATAGTGGTGATCTACCTTTGATGGAGAGCAATGTAGTGACATAAGAGATGTCTCCAGGTTGTAACATTCCTCATAGTCTCTCTCAGCATTGTTTCTCTGCCTCTAATTCCTGCTTGTTGTAGACTAAGGTAGATTGCTCTTCTCATCCTGTCACTTTGTCATCTATCAAAGCCAATACCCCCACTCCCCCCCTTCTCTCCAGCCACCAACTCCCCTGAGCGCTCCACAACGCCACTCTAACCCCCACACACTTGTAGCTAAACATACAAAGACACACGCCCTACTTCACACAATCTTATCGACTCTGTGAGATCTGCTCTATGCTATAAACTCACGGCGTCGAGCGCGTAGCGCGCTGAGATGCCACGAGTGTATTGCGCACACTCCGGAACGCATCCCCCGCTCCCCATACCACACACATCTCCCCCCCATCTAATACCCCTCCCGACCCACTCCACTCTCTCACTACCTACACAAGCACTCTACACGTGCACCCTCACTCACCACCCTGGTCCTATCTCCCCCCCCCCTACGTCCAGCTATATCGATGCCTTCCTCACACACATCGTTCATTCACACACCCTCACTCCTTCCACGCGCCTCACCCTCCGGTCGGACACACAGAGTCCAGTTCTCGTTGCCATAGCATTCTCCTCCCCCACCAAGGCCTAATCCAGAACACCCTTGTATCGCTGTGAGATAACTGGGTGGTGATGGAATTTTCGTGAGCGCGCGCGGCGCATAGTCAATCTCATATATCCAACTCATTTCACATCCCCTGTACACGATCGCGTTCGCAGTGCAGAGCGCATATCATATTATCCTCACTCGGGGGCACTGGCCATCGCGCGCGCGCGAATCGCGCGAGATCTGAGATCTTGGCGTACACTCTAAGCGCGCAATTACTCTAAGTATATCGTCCGATTAACTCTCTAAACAGTGGTCAGGGACGAGGCAACGCATGCCCGCCAGGCTTCAAGCACCCCCCTCAATCAGCTATCTCACACGCCAAGCCACACCGGTGTGAGTCGAGCGCAGTATACAAACTCTGCGGTGTAGATATAGACCCAGCCCTCAGGTCCCGTGGGCGAGGTAGCATGAGAATATACTCAGAGGAGAGATATTCTCTTTCACACACAATCTCAATGGAGCGAGAGAGAGAGTGGTACTCTCTATATAGGCTGACTGTCATGAGAATAATAATATTAGTTTCACACACACTCGATAGCCACACTCTAAACAACCACACGATCTTAGGAATTTCTCATCTATCACATCCTATCTATATAATTTGCGAGAGGAGGCGTTCCAATCGAAAGTGGTCTGATAGATTTTGGTGTGATCGTGTGTGTTAGGGAAGTGATTGTGGGGAAGGGATATAGGATGGTTAAGTGTGATGGATATATTATATGAGCACACCAGCGGCACACACAGCGATATATGAGGTCGGACTCGTCCCCCCACGATATTGTCAGAAAATCTTTAAATTAACCATTTCCCAAAATGTTTTTAATACTTAGTAACACTTTCCCATTCGGGGAAATTTACTCCGAAATCGGGAAAAAAAATTTTTTCATACTTTTTTTTTAAAAGCCCAAAAAAATTTTTGGGTTAAACATTAATATTTTCAAACGAGCCCTTAAATTTTAACTTTACTTTGCCAAAAGAGTTTTTTAGTTTAAAAAAAGGATACACCAACACAAAGTTAATTTAAAACTTTTTAAAATTACCAAGAATCTGTTAACCTCAAAATGCCAGTTTTATGGGGAAACAAACCTTCAACCCAAAACCCCACAACAACCCAAAAGTAGCCAAATTTACTAAGGTTTTTGAAAGGACCACCCGGGACTGCTAAAAAAAAACCAAACAGAAACTCGGGAAAAAAATTTATAACAATGGGGTTTTCGTAAAAACGAATATAATTTATTTCCAATTTTTTAAGGTTGAAACCCATTATTTAATAACCTTAATTCATAAACGGGAAAAAGGGAAAAAAAATTAATAATGGTTATTTTAAAGTTTTGAAGAAAGATTTAAGGTGATGGTCTTTTAATAAAGGAACCAGGTAATTTTAAATTTCAGTTTTAAGATCCAACAGATTAAAAATTTCCCTTGTTATTTTAATCAATGAAAAGGGATAAAAGGATTTTTACAAGGCTTCCACTGGTTTGTTTTGATCTGACACCCAATTATTAAAATTTGGAAAATATTGGGAAAAACAGGTTAAAGGAAATAAATCACCATTAAAATTTTGGGTTTAAAAGTGAAAATGACAAAATTTTAAAAAGGGGAATTAAAAATTTAAACTGGTAATAATTTTTAAAAAAGGGGGAATTTAATAAAAACCAACATAAATCTGTGTTTAATTCCACGGACTTTTGTTAATAAATTTAAATAAATTGAAAAAATTGAAAATTTCTAAACAAGGTTGTCTGGGTAAAAAGAAACAAAGCATCTTTTTCCCAAAATTAAACCAAGGACTTTTATTAAAAATTACAAAATTTTAGTAAAAAATGATTTTTAAATCAAATTGTTTAAGGAAAATGATTAATTTTTTTGAATCAATTACTTCAGGTATGAAATTTTATTTGGGTTGAATATCATTTGTTATTGAATAAAGAAAAAACTTTTTTAGAATGAAAAAAAAGGGTTTATAGATAAGATTTTATAACCGTGTTTGGGTTTTTTTAAAAAAATTTTAAATTTTTTGGGGGATAAAAGGTAAAGAATGCCCCGGAATTTCTTTAAAAAGGGGTGGGTTAAGACAATTTTAATGCTTTTTTAAATTGTTTGAAGGAAGAACCCCCAAGTCTTTTAAAATTATTGGATCGGGGAGATTTGGTTGTTTAACTATATAAAAGGGTAAGGTGCAGTTGTTCTATTTTCTCAAATTCTGAAGGAAACCAAAATTTATTTAATATTGGGCATTTTATTTATTTTTTAATAATTAATTTTGTTTAAAAAAATTAAAAATTAAATACAAATCCAGGTTAAATCTTTCAAAATTTAGGAAAACAAAAACCCACCTACAGTTATAATAAAAGAATTGGGAAACCGACTTAAAAAGCTTTAGGGGTAAAATTTTGGGTTGGGAATTCAAAATAAAACAATTTTCCCTTTGTATCTAAATAGGAAATATAAAATTTTTGGGGTAAAGGTATTTAAAATTGTTAATTTTTTGGGGGGTTTAAGGTGGGGGTTAGGAGGGAGGAAGGGGGGGGGAAAGGGGTTAATGGTGGTTTTTTTAAAAGAAAAAAATTTGAAGTTGTTTTAAAATTAACTTCAAATAAAATTTTTAACCCCAAAAGTGTGAACTTTAAAAGGAACAAAGGGGGGTTAAAAATTGTTGTTAAAAAAAGGGACAAATTATGATGTCCAG
>JASTWB010000129.1:0-46887 GCA_032158295.1 Pycnopodia helianthoides | reverse complement strand
TAAAAAAACATTCACATAATAACTATTTCATTTGTCCCGGTAAATTTGAGAATTCATGAAAATAATGAGCTTGAATGCTAAAAATACACGGTACAAACCATTTTATGCATCATGATTCCGCAAATCGTGAAAAAACAACCTATTTTTTTCATTAAAAAAAAGCATTGTTCCCTGTGGGATTCCATAAAATTTTTTAAAAGCGCGTGCTGAAAAGAACAATGGCTCAAGCGGGGAAAACCCCACCCGGGCGAGGGCGCTATGCCAAGTTAACGGGTCACGATTTCGTTACGAATGCCTCGAGGGGACATGTGCGTGCATGTGATTTTTTTTTTTATTCATTGAGTTACAATTTTGGTATTACATGCCAATAGTCTGTTTTAAACATGAAGTGTTATAAACTTGAACTGGCAAAAATTTACACGGTAGGAACTGCAACATACATGATAGGTCGCAGGGTTTAAGGCAGGGAAATGTCG
Organism: Pycnopodia helianthoides; assembly: GCA_032158295.1. Taxonomy (NCBI): domain Eukaryota; kingdom Metazoa; phylum Echinodermata; class Asteroidea; order Forcipulatida; family Asteriidae; genus Pycnopodia; species Pycnopodia helianthoides. The sequence goes on along the minus strand of JASTWB010000129.1, from coordinate 46,411 downwards.
TTATGTCTAAAGGGTAAAAAAATAGTAAAAACAAGATGGTGTGACCGCGAAGTGTATCGCCTAACAACCTTTGTGCTCGGCCCTTCGTTGCTACTAAATGTACAGGTTGCCTAGTCATATAACTATTTCATCTTGTCCAAGGTAAACTGGATTACATTTACTGGAATCAATGAGCTTAAACTGGCAACGATACATGGTACAAACCTTATTATGCACTATGATTTCTGTAAATCGCAAAAAAAACCTGGTCATTTCAATTCAACATCACTTTGGTCCTTGTGGGGTTCCATACATTTAATGTAGACAGTGGGCTGTATAAACCAATGGCTAAAATGAGGAAAACAGAGCCGAGCGAGGGTGCTATGCCAATTTAAAAGGTCACGATTTCGTTACGAAGGCCTCGAAGGGACATCAGGCCTAGAGTTGTGTCATGCTATCAATGCCAAAGTTAGGAATTCGGTGGTCACAGTCTAGGATGCTCATTTCCCCCTCATAAATTAGTTTGTGCTCTCAAGAAAATGGTGAAATAGCCGTGAGATAAGTTTGTTGACAGAACAAATTAATTATACGAAAGAACAAAAGTGGGGTTGGCAGGGGCAGCAAAGCCATAACAATAGTTCTGTAACATAATACGAACACATAATAGCTATTTCATTTGTCCAAGGTAAACTTGAGCACATTTACTGAAAATAATGAGCTTGAACTGCCAACAATTCACGGTACAAACCATTTTATTCATCATGACTTCCGCAAATCGTAAAAAAACACAACTATATTTTCATTTTAAAATCACATTGATCCCTGTGGGATTCCATCAAATTTTTAAAAGCAGCGGGCTGAAAAGAACAATGGCTAAGAGGGGGAAACCCAGCCGGGCGTTGGCGCTTTGCCAAATCAACGGTCACCATTTATTACGAATGTCTCGAGGGGAAATGTGCGTGCATGTGATTTTTTTATTGATTGAGTTAAAATTTTGGTATTACATGCCAATAGTCTGTATTAAACATGAAGTGTTGAAAACTTGAACTGGCAACATTACACGGTAAGAACTGCAACATGCATGATGGGTCGCATGGTTTAAGGCTTGGAATGTCCTTATGTCCAGAGGGTGAACAAATAGTACAACAAGATGGTGTGACCGCAAAGTGTATCGCCTAACATCCTTTGTGCTCGGCCCTTTGTTGCTACTAAATGCACAGGTTGCCTAGACATATTACTATTTCATCTTGTCCAAGGTAAACTGGATTACATTTACTGGAAGTAATGGGCTTAAACTGGCAGCGATACATGGTACAAACTTATTAAGCACTATGATTTCTGTAAATCGAAAAAAAAACCTGGTCATTTCAATTCAAAATCACATTGGTCCTTGTTGGGTTCCATACATTTTATGTAGGCAGTGGGCTGTATAGAACAATGGCTAAAATGAGAAAAACAGAGCCGAGAGAGAGTGCTATGCCAATTTAACGGTCACGATTTCGTTACGAAGGCCTCGAAGTGACATCAGGCCTTGAGTTGTGTCATGCTATCAATGCCAAAGTAGGAATTTGGTGGTCACAGTCTAGGATGCTCATTTCCCCTTATAAATTATTTGTGCTCTCAAGAAAATGGTGAAATACCCGTGAGATAAGTTTGTTGACAAAACAAATTAATTATACGAGACAACAAATTTGGGTTGGCAGGGGCAGCAAAGCCATAACAACAGTTCTGTAACATAATACATTCACATAATAACTATTTCATTTGTCCAGGTAAACTTGAGCACATTCACTGAAAATAATGAGCTTGAACTGCTAACAATACACGGTACAAACCATTTTATGCATCATGACTTCCGCAAATCGTGAAAAAAAAACCTATTTTTTTCATTAAAAAAAAGCATTGTTCCCTGTGGGATTCCATCAAATTTTTAAAAGCAGCGTGCTGAAAAGAACAATGCTCAAGCGGGGAAAAACACAGCCGGGCGAGGGCGCTATGCCAAGTTAACGGTCACGATTTCGTTACGAATGCCTCGAGGGGACATGTGCGTGCATGTGATTTTTTTTTATTCATTGAGTTACAATTTTGGTATTACATGCCAATAGTCTGTTTTAAACATGAAGTGTTATAAACTTGAACTGGCAACAATACACGGTAGGAACTGCAACATACATGATAGGTCGCATGGGTTTAAGGCATGGAATGTCGTTATGTCTAAAGGGTGAAAAAATAGTAACACAAGATGGTGTGACCGCGAAGTGTATCGCCTAACAACCTTTGTGCTCGGCCCTTCGTTGCTACTAAATGTACAGGTTGCCTAGTCATATAACTATTTCATCTTGTCCAAGGTAAACTGGATTACATTTACTGGAATCAATGAGCTTAAACTGGCAACGATACATGGTACAAACCTTATTATGCACTATGATTTCTGTAAATCGCAAAAAAAACCTGGTCATTTCAATTCAACATCACTTTGGTCCTTGTGGGGTTCCATACATTTAATGTAGACAGTGGGCTGTATAAACCAATGGCTAAAATGAGGAAAACAGAGCCGAGCGAGGGTGCTATGCCAATTTAACGGTCACGATTTCGTTACGAAGGCCTCGAAGGGACATCAGGCCTAGAGTTGTGTCATGCTATCAATGCCAAAGTTAGGAATTCGGTGGTCACAGTCTAGGATGCTCATTTCCCCTCATAAATTAGTTTGTGCTCTCAAGAAAATGGTGAAATAGCCGTGAGATAAGTTTGTTGACAGAACAAATTAATTATACGAAAGAACAAAAGTGGGGTTGGCAGGGGCAGCAAAGCCATAACAATAGTTCTGTAACATAATACGAACACATAATAGCTATTTCATTTGTCCAAGGTAAACTTGAGCACATTTACTGAAAATAATGAGCTTGAACTGCCAACAATTCACGGTACAAACCATTTTATTCATCATGACTTCCGCAAATCGTAAAAAACACAACTATCATTTCATTTTAAAATCACATTGATCCCTGTGGGATTCCATCAAATTTTTAAAAGCAGCGGGCTGAAAAGAACAATGGCTAAGAGGGGGAAACCCAGCCGGGCGTTGGCGCTTTGCCAAATCAACGGTCACCATTTATTACGAATGTCTCGAGGGGAAATGTGCGTGCATGTGATTTTTTTATTGATTGAGTTAAAATTTTGGTATTACATGCCAATAGTCTGTATTAAACATGAAGTGTTGAAAACTTGAACTGGCAACATTACACGGTAAGAACTGCAACATGCATGATGGGTCGCATGGTTTAAGGCTTGGAATGTCCTTATGTCCAGAGGGTGAACAAATAGTACAACAAGATGGTGTGACCGCAAAGTGTATCGCCTAACATCCTTTGTGCTCGGCCCTTTGTTGCTACTAAATGCACAGGTTGCCTAGACATATTACTATTTCATCTTGTCCAAGGTAAACTGGATTACATTTACTGGAAGTAATGGGCTTAAACTGGCAGCGATACATGGTACAAACCTTATTAAGCACTATGATTTCTGTAAATCGAAAAAAAAACCTGGTCATTTCAATTCAAAATCACATTGGTCCTTGTTGGGTTCCATACATTTTATGTAGGCAGTGGGCTGTATAGAACAATGGCTAAAATGAGAAAAACAGAGCCGAGAGAGAGTGCTATGCCAATTTAACGGTCACGATTTCGTTACGAAGGCCTCGAAGTGACATCAGGCCTTGAGTTGTGTCATGCTATCAATGCCAAAGCTAGGAATTTGGTGGTCACAGTCTAGGATGCTCATTTCCCCCTTATAAATTACTTTGTGCTCTCAAGAAAATGGTGAAATACCCGTGAGATAAGTTTGTTGACAAAACAAATTAATTATACGAGACAACAAATTTGGGTTGGCAGGGGCAGCAAAGCCATAACAACAGTTCTGTAACATAATACATTCACATAATAACTATTTCATTTGTCCAGGTAAACTTGAGCACATTCACTGAAAATAATGAGCTTGAACTGCTAACAATACACGGTACAAACCATTTTATGCATCATGACTTCCGCAAATCGTGAAAAAAACAACCTATTTTTTTCATTAAAAAAAAGCATTGTTCCCTGTGGGATTCCATCAAATTTTTAAAAGCAGCGTGCTGAAAAGAACAATGGCTCAAGCGGGGAAAACACAGCCGGGCGAGGGCGCTATGCCAAGTTAACGGTCACGATTTCGTTACGAATGCCTCGAGGGGACATGTGCGTGCATGTGATTTTTTTTTTATTCATTGAGTTACAATTTTGGTATTACATGCCAATAGTCTGTTTTAAACATGAAGTGTTATAAACTTGAACTGGCAACAATACACGGTAGGAACTGCAACATACATGATAGGTCGCAGGGTTTAAGGCATGGAATGTCGTTATGTCTAAAGGGTGAAAAAATAGTAACACAAGATGGTGTGACCGCGAAGTGTATCGCCTAACAACCTTTGTGCTCGGCCCTTCGTTGCTACTAAATGTACAGGTTGCCTAGTCATATAACTATTTCATCTTGTCCAAGGTAAACTGGATTACATTTACTGGAATCAATGAGCTTAAACTGGCAACGATACATGGTACAAACCTTATTATGCACTATGATTTCTGTAAATCGCAAAAAAAACCTGGTCATTTCAATTCAACATCACTTTGGTCCTTGTGGGGTTCCATACATTTAATGTAGACAGTGGGCTGTATAAACCAATGGCTAAAATGAGGAAAACAGAGCCGAGCGAGGGTGCTATGCCAATTTAACGGTCACGATTTCGTTACGAAGGCCTCGAAGGGACATCAGGCCTAGAGTTGTGTCATGCTATCAATGCCAAAGTTAGGAATTCGGTGGTCACAGTCTAGGATGCTCATTTCCCCTCATAAATTAGTTTGTGCTCTCAAGAAAATGGTGAAATAGCCGTGAGATAAGTTTGTTGACAGAACAAATTAATTATACGAAAGAACAAAAGTGGGGTTGGCAGGGGCAGCAAAGCCATAACAATAGTTCTGTAACATAATACGAACACATAATAGCTATTTCATTTGTCCAAGGTAAACTTGAGCACATTTACTGAAAATAATGAGCTTGAACTGCCAACAATTCACGGTACAAACCATTTTATTCATCATGACTTCCGCAAATCGTAAAAAACACAACTATCATTTCATTTTAAAATCACATTGATCCCTGTGGGATTCCATCAAATTTTTAAAAGCAGCGGGCTGAAAAGAAACAATGGCTAAGAGGGGGAAACCCAGCCGGGCGTTGGCGCTTTGCCAAATCAACGGTCACCATTTATTACGAATGTCTCGAGGGGAAATGTGCGTGCATGTGATTTTTTTATTGATTGAGTTAAAATTTTGGTATTACATGCCAATAGTCTGTATTAAACATGAAGTGTTGAAAACTTGAACTGGCAACATTACACGGTAAGAACTGCAACATGCATGATGGGTCGCATGGTTTAAGGCTTGGAATGTCCTTATGTCCAGAGGGTGAACAAATAGTACAACAAGATGGTGTGACCGCAAAGTGTATCGCCTAACATCCTTTGTGCTCGGCCCTTTGTTGCTACTAAATGCACAGGTTGCCTAGACATATTACTATTTCATCTTGTCCAAGGTAAACTGGATTACATTTACTGGAAGTAATGGGCTTAAACTGGCAGCGATACATGGTACAAACCTTATTAAGCACTATGATTTCTGTAAATCGAAAAAAAAACCTGGTCATTTCAATTCAAAATCACATTGGTCCTTGTTGGGTTCCATACATTTTATGTAGGCAGTGGGCTGTATAGAACAATGGCTAAAATGAGAAAAACAGAGCCGAGAGAGAGTGCTATGCCAATTTAACGGTCACGATTTCGTTACGAAGGCCTCGAAGTGACATCAGGCCTTGAGTTGTGTCATGCTATCAATGCCAAAGCTAGGAATTTGGTGGTCACAGTCTAGGATGCTCATTTCCCCCTTATAAATTACTTTGTGCTCTCAAGAAAATGGGTGAAATACCCGTGAGATAAGTTTGTTGACAAAACAAATTAATTATACGAGACAACAAATTTGGGTTGGCAGGGGCAGCAAAGCCATAACAACAGTTCTGTAACATAATACATTCACATAATAACTATTTCATTTGTCCCAGGTAAACTTGAGCACATTCACTGAAAATAATGAGCTTGAACTGCTAACAATACACGGTACAAACCATTTTATGCATCATGACTTCCGCAAATCGTGAAAAAACAACCTATTTTTTTCATTAAAAAAAAGCATTGTTCCCTGTGGGATTCCATCAAATTTTTAAAAGCAGCGTGCTGAAAAGAACAATGGCTCAAGCGGGGAAAACACAGCCGGGCGAGGGCGCTATGCCAAGTTAACGGTCACGATTTCGTTACGAATGCCTCGAGGGGACATGTGCGTGCATGTGATTTTTTTTTTATTCATTGAGTTACAATTTTGGTATTACATGCCAATAGTCTGTTTTAAACATGAAGTGTTATAAACTTGAACTGGCAACAATACACGGTAGGAACTGCAACATACATGATAGGTCGCAGGGTTTAAGGCATGGAATGTCGTTATGTCTAAAGGGTGAAAAAATAGTAACACAAGATGGTGTGACCGCGAAGTGTATCGCCTAACAACCTTTGTGCTCGGCCCTTCGTTGCTACTAAATGTACAGGTTGCCTAGTCATATAACTATTTCATCTTGTCCAAGGTAAACTGGATTACATTTACTGGAATCAATGAGCTTAAACTGGCAACGATACATGGTACAAACCTTATTATGCACTATGATTTCTGTAAATCGCAAAAAAAACCTGGTCATTTCAATTCAACATCACTTTGGTCCTTGTGGGGTTCCATACATTTAATGTAGACAGTGGGCTGTATAAACCAATGGCTAAAATGAGGAAAACAGAGCCGAGCGAGGGTGCTATGCCAATTTAACGGTCACGATTTCGTTAGAAGGCCTCGAAGGGACATCAGGCCTAGAGTTGTGTCATGCTATCAATGCCAAAGTTAGGAATTCGGTGGTCACAGTCTAGGATGCTCATTTCCCCCTCATAAATTAGTTTGTGCTCTCAAGAAAATGGTGAAATAGCCGTGAGATAAGTTTGTTGACAGAACAAATTAATTATACGAAAGAACAAAAGTGGGGTTGGCAGGGGCAGCAAAGCCATAACAATAGTTCTGTAACATAATACGAACACATAATAGCTATTTCATTTGTCCAAGGTAAACTTGAGCACATTTACTGAAAATAATGAGCTTGAACTGCCAACAATTCACGGTACAAACCATTTTATTCATCATGACTTCCGCAAATCGTAAAAAACACAACTATCATTTCATTTTAAAATCACATTGATCCCTGTGGGATTCCATCAAATTTTTAAAAGCAGCGGGCTGAAAAGAACAATGGCTAAGAGGGGGAAACCCAGCCGGGCGTTGGCGCTTTGCCAAATCAACGGTCACCATTTATTACGAATGTCTCGAGGGGAAATGTGCGTGCATGTGATTTTTTTATTGATTGAGTTAAAATTTTGGTATTACATGCCAATAGTCTGTATTAAACATGAAGTGTTGAAAACTTGAACTGGCAACATTACACGGTAAGAACTGCAACATGCATGATGGGTCGCATGGTTTAAGGCTTGGAATGTCCTTATGTCCAGAGGGTGAACAAATAGTACAACAAGATGGTGTGACCGCAAAGTGTATCGCCTAACATCCTTTGTGCTCGGCCCTTTGTTGCTACTAAATGCACAGGTTGCCTAGACATATTACTATTTCATCTTGTCCAAGGTAAACTGGATTACATTTACTGGAAGTAATGGGCTTAAACTGGCAGCGATACATGGTACAAACCTTATTAAGCACTATGATTTCTGTAAATCGAAAAAAAAACCTGGTCATTTCAATTCAAAATCACATTGGTCCTTGTTGGGTTCCATACATTTTATGTAGGCAGTGGGCAGTATAGAACAATGGCTAAAATGAGAAAAACAGAGCCGAGAGAGAGTGCTATGCCAATTTAACGGTCACGATTTCGTTACGAAGGCCTCGAAGTGACATCAGGCCTTGAGTTGTGTCATGCTATCAATGCCAAAGCTAGGAATTTGGTGGTCACAGTCTAGGATGCTCATTTCCCCTTATAAATTAGTTTGTGCTCTCAAGAAAATGGTGAAATACCCGTGAGATAAGTTTGTTGACAAAACAAATTAATTATACGAGACAACAAATTTGGGTTGGCAGGGGCAGCAAAGCCATAACAACAGTTCTGTAACATAATACATTCACATAATAACTATTTCATTTGTCCCAGGTAAACTTGAGCACATTCACTGAAAATAATGAGCTTGAACTGCTAACAATACACGGTACAAACCATTTTATGCATCATGACTTCCGCAAATCGTGAAAAAACAACCTATTTTTTTCATTAAAAAAAAGCATTGTTCCCTGTGGGATTCCATCAAATTTTTAAAAGCAGCGTGCTGAAAAGAACAATGGCTCAAGCGGGGAAAACACAGCCGGGCGAGGGCGCTATGCCAAGTTAACGGTCACGATTTCGTTACGAATGCCTCGAGGGGACATGTGCGTGCATGTGATTTTTTTTTTATTCATTGAGTTACAATTTTGGTATTACATGCCAAATAGTCTGTTTTAAACATGAAGTGTTATAAACTTGAACTGGCAACAATACACGGTAGGAACTGCAACATACATGATAGGTCGCAGGGTTTAAGGCATGGAATGTCGTTATGTCTAAAGGGTGAAAAAATAGTAACACAAGATGGTGTGACCGCGAAGTGTATCGCCTAACATCCTTTGTGCTCGGCCCTTCGTTGCTACTAAATGTACAGGTTGCCTAGTCATATAACTATTTCATCTTGTCCAAGGTAAACTGGATTACATTTACTGGAATCAATGAGCTTAAACTGGCAACGATACATGGTACAAACCTTATTATGCACTATGATTTCTGTAAATCGCAAAAAAACCTGGTCATTTCAATTCAACATCATTTTGGTCCTTGTGGGGTTCCATACATTTAATGTAGACAGTGGGCTGTATAAACCAATGGCTAAAATGAGGAAAACAGAGCCGAGCGAGGGTGCTATGCCAATTTAACGGTCACGATTTCGTTACGAAGGCCTCGAAGGGACATCAGGCCTTGAGTTGTGTCATGCTATCAATGCCAAAGTTAGGAATTCGGTAGTCACAGTCTAGGATGCTCATTTCCCCCTCATAAATTAGTTTGTGCTCTCAAGAAAATGGTGAAATAGCCGTGAGATAAGTTTGTTGACAGAACAAATTAATTATACGAAAGAACAAAAGTGGGGTTGGCAGGGGCAGCAAAGCCATAACAATAGTTCTGTAACATAATACGAACACATAATAGCTATTTCATTTGTCCAAGGTAAACTTGAGCACATTTACTGAAAATAATGAGCTTGAACTGCCAACAATTCACGGTACAAACCATTTTATTCATCATGACTTCCGCAAATCGTAAAAAACACAACTATCATTTCATTTTAAAATCACATTGATCCCTGTGGGATTCCATCAAATTTTTAAAAGCAGCGGGCTGAAAAGAACAATGGCTAAGAGGGGGAAACCCAGCCGGGCGTTGGCGCTATGCCAAATTAACGGTCACCATTTATTACGAATGTCTCGAGGGGAAATGTGCGTGCATGTGATTTTTTTATTGATTGAGTTAAAATTTTGGTATTACATGCCAATAGTCTGTATTAAACATGAAGTGTTGAAAACTTGAACTGGCAACATTACACGGTAAGAACTGCAACATGCATGATGGGTCGCATGGTTTAAGGCTTGGAATGTCCTTATGTCCAGAGGGTGAACAAATAGTACAACAAGATGGTGTGACCGCAAAGTGTATCGCCTAACATCCTTTGTGCTCGGCCCTTTGTTGCTACTAAATGCACAGGTTGCCTAGACATATTACTATTTCATCTTGTCCAAGGTAAACTAGATTACATTTACTGGAAGTAATGGGCTTAAACTGGCAGCGATACATGGTACAATCCTTATTAAGCACTATGATTTCTGTAAATCGCAAAAAAACCTGGTCATTTCAATTCAAAATCACATTGGTCCTTGTTGGGTTCCATACATTTTATGTAGGCAGTGGGCTGTATAGAACAATGGCTAAAATGAGAAAAACAGAGCCGAGAGAGAGTGCTATGCCAATTTAACGGTCACGATTTCGTTACGAAGGCCTCGAAGTGACATCAGGCCTTGAGTTGTGTCATGCTATCAGTGCCAAAGTTAGGAATTTGGTGGTCACAGTCTACGATGCTCATTTCCCCCTTATAAATTAGTTTGTGCTCTCAAGAAAATGGTGAAATAGCCGTGAGATAAGTTTGTTGACAAAACAAATTAATTATACGAGACAACAAATTTGGGTTGGCAGGGGCAGCAAAGCCATAACAACAGTTCTGTAACATAATACATACACATAATAACTATTTCATTTGTCCCAGGTAAACTTGAGCACATTCACTGAAAATAATGAGCTTGAACTGCTAACAATACACGGTACAAACCATTTTATGCATCATGACTTCCGCAAATCGTGAAAAAAAGAACCTATTTTTTTCATTAAAAAAAAGCATTGTTCCCTGTGGGATTCCATCAAATTTTTAAAAGCAGCGTGCTGAAAAGAACAATGGCTCAAGCGGGGAAAACACAGCCTGGCGAGGGCGCTATGCCAAGTTAACGGTCACGATTTCGTTACGAATGCCTCGAGGGGACATGTGCGTGCATGTGATTTTTTTTTTATTCATTGAGTTACAATTTTGGTATTACATGCCAATAGTCTGTTTTAAACATGAAGTGTTATGAACTTGAACTGGCAACAATACACGGTAAGAACTGCAACATACATGATAGTTCGCAGGGTTTAAGGCATGGAATGTCGTTATGTCTAAAGGTTAAAAAAATAGTAACACAAGATGGTGTGACCGCGAAGTGTATCGCCTAACATCCTTTGTGCTCGGCCCTTCGTTGCTACTAAATGTACAGGTTGCCTAGTCATATAACTATTTCATCTTGTCCAAGGTAAACTGGATTACATTTACTGGAAGCAATGAGCTTAAACTGGCAGCGATACATGGTACAAACCTTATTATGCACTATGATTTCTGTAAATCGCAAAAAAAACCTGGTCATTTCAATTCAAAATCACATTGGTCCTTGTTCGGTTCCATACATTTTATGTAGGCAGTGGGCTGTATAGAACAATGACTAAAATGAGGAAAACAGAGCCGAGAGAGAGTGCTATGCCAATATAACGGTCACGATTTCGGATTTCGTTACGAAGGCCTCGAAGGGACATCAGTCCTAGAGTTGTGTCATGCTATCAATGCCAAATTTAGGAATTTAGTGGTCACAGTCTACGATGCTCATTTCCCCCTCATAAATTAGTTTTTGCTCTCAAGAAAATGGTGAAATAGCCGTGAGATAAGTTTGTTGACAAAACAAATTACTTATAAGAGAAAACAAAAGTGGGGTTAGCAGGGGCAGCAAAGCCATAACAACAGTTCTGTAACATAATACGTACACATAATAGCTATTTCATTTGTACAAGGTTAACTTGAGCACATTTACTGAAAATAATGAGCTTGAACTGCCAACAATACACGGTACAAACCATTTTATGCATCATGACTTCCGCAAATTGTAAAAAAAACCAAAATACTATTATTTCATTAAAAAAACAACATTGGTTCCCTGTGGGATTCCATCAAATTTTTAAAAGCAGCGGGCTGAAAAGTACAATGGCTAAAGCGGGGAAACACAGCCGGGCCAGGGCGCTATGCCAAGTTAACGGTAACGATTTCGTTACGAATGCCTAGAGGGGACATGTGCCTGCATGTGATTTTTTTTTATTCATTAATTACAATTTTGGTATTACATGCCAATAGTCTGTTTTAAACATGAAGTGTTGTAAACTTGAACTGGCAACATTACACGGTAAGAACTGCAACATACATAAATGGGTCGCACTGTTTAAGGCGTGGAATGTCGTTATGTCCAGAGGGTGAAACAAATAGTACAACAAGATGGTGTGACCGCGAAGTGTATCGCCTAACATCCTTTGTGCTCGGCCCTTTGTTGCTACTAAATGTACAGGTTGCCTAGACATATTACTATTTCATCTTGTCCAAGGTAAACTGGATTACATTTACTGGAAGTAATGGGCTTAAAACTGGCAGCGATACATGATACAAACCTTATTAAGCACTATGATTTCTGTATATCACAAAAAAACCTGGTCATTTCAATTCAAAATCAAATTGGTCCTTGTTGGGTTCCATACATTTTATGTAGGCAGTGGGCTGTATAGAACAATGGCTAAAATGAGGAAAACAGAGCCGAGAGAGAGTGCTATGCCAATTTAACGGTCACGATTTTTCGTTACGAAGGCCTCGAAGGTGACATCATGCCTTGAGTTGTGTCATGCTATCAATGCCAAAGTTAGGAATTTGTGGTCACAGTGTAGGATGCTCATTTCCCCCTTATAAATTAGTTTGTGCTCTCAAGAAAATGGTGAAATAGCCGTGAGATAAGTTTGTTGACAAAACAAATTAATTATACGAGAACAACAAATTTGGGTTGGCAGGGGCAGCAAAGCCATAACAACAGTTCTGTAACATAATACATACACATAATAACTATTTCATTTGTCCCAGGTAACTTGAGCACATTCACTGAAAATAATGAGCTTGAACTGCTAACAATACACGGTACAAACCATTTTATGCATCATGACTTCCGCAAATCGTGAAAAAAAAACAACCAATTTTTTCATTAAAAAAAAGCATTGTGTCCCTGTGGGATTCCATCAAATTTTTAAAAGCAGCGGGCTGAAAAGAACAATGGCTCAAGCGGGGATAACACAGCCGGGCGAGGAGCGCTATGTCAAGTTAACGGTCACCAATTTGTTACGAATGCCTCGAGGGGACATGTGCGTGCATGTGATTTTTTTTTATTCATTGAGTTACAATTTTGGTATTGCATGCCAATAGTCTGTTTTAAACATGAAGTGTTGTTAACTTGAACTGGCAACATTACACGGTAGGAACTGCAACATACAATATATGGGTCGCATGGTTTAAGGCATGGAATGTCGTTATGTCCTAAAGGGTGAAAAATAGTAACACAAGATGGTGTGACCGCGAAGTGTATCGCCTAACATCCTTTGTGCTCGGCCCTTCGTTGCTACTAAATGTACAGGTTGCCTAGTCATATAAACTATTTCATCTTGTCCAAGGTAAACTGGATTACATTTACTGGAATCAATGAGCTTAAACTGGCAACGATACATGGTACAAACCTTATTATGCACTATGATTTCTGTAAATCGCAAAAAAAACCTGGTCATTTCAATTCAAAATCACATTGGTCCTTGTTCGGTTCCATACATTTTATGTAGGCAGTGGGCTGTATAGAACAATGACTAAAATGAGGAAAACAGAGCCGAGAGAGAGTGCTATGCCAATATAACGGTCACGATTTCGGATTTCGTTACGAAGGCCTCGAAGGGACATCAGTCCTAGAGTTGTGTCATGCTATCAATGCCAAATTTAGGAATTTAGTGGTCACAGTCTACGATGCTCATTTCCCCTCATAAATTAGTTTTGTGCTCTCAAGAAAATGGTGAAATAGCCGTGAGATAAGTTTGTTGACAAAACAAATTACTTATACGAGAAAACAAAAGTGGGGTTAGCAGGGGCAGCAAAGCCATAACAACAGTTCTGTAACATAATACGTACACATAATAGCTATTTCATTTGTACAAGGTTAACTTGAGCACATTTACTGAAAATAATGAGCTTGAACTGCCAACAATACACGGTACAAACCATTTTATGCATCATGACTTCCGCAAATTGTAAAAAAAACCAAAAACTATTATTTCATTAAAAAACAACATTGGTCCCTGTGGGATTCCATCAAATTTTTAAAAGCAGCGGGCTGAAAAGAACAATGGCTAAAGCGGGGAAAACACAGCCGGGCCAGGGCGCTATGCCAAGTTAACGGTAACGATTTCGTTACGAATGCCTAGAGGGGACATGTGCGTGCATGTGATTTTTTTTATTCATTAAATTACAATTTTGGTATTACATGCCAATAGTCTGTTTTAAACATGAAGTGTTGTAAACTTGAACTGGCAACATTACACGGTAAGAACTGCAACATACATGATGGGTCGCACTGTTTAAGGCGTGGAATGTCGTTATGTCCAGAGGGTGAACAAATAGTACAACAAGATGGTGTGACCGCGAAGTGTATCGCCTAACATCCTTTGTGCTCGGCCCTTTGTTGCTACTAAATGTACAGGTTGCCTAGACATATTACTATTTCATCTTGTCCAAGGTAAACTGGATTACATTTACTGGAAGTAATGGGCTTAAACTGGGAGCGATACATGATACAAACCTTATTAAGCACTATGATTTCTGTATATCACAAAAAAAACCTGGTCATTTCAATTCAAAATCACATTGGTCCTTGTTGGGTTCCATACATTTTATGTAGGCAGTGGGCTGTATAGAACAATGGCTAAAATGAGGAAAACAGAGCCGAGAGAGAGTGCTATGCCAATTTAACGGTCACGATTTCGTTACGAAGGCCTCGAAGGGACATCAGGCCTTGAGTTGTGTCATGCTATCAATGCCAAAGTTAGGAATTTGGTGGTCACAGTCTAGGATGCTCATTTCCCCCTCATAAATTAGTTTGTGCTCTCAAGAAAATGGTGAAATAGCCGTGAGATAAGTTTGTTGACAAAACAAATTAATTATACGAGAGAACAAAAGTGGGGTTGGCAGGGGCAGCAAAGCCATAACAACAGTTCTGTAACATAATACATACACATAATAACTATTTCATTTGTACAAGGTTAACTTGAGCACATTACTGAAAATAATGAGCTTGAAACGGCCAACAATACACGGTACAAACCATTTTATGCATCATGACTTCCGCAATCCGTAAAAAAAACACTATTATTTCATTAAAAAAAAAAAACATTGGTCCCTGTGGGATTCCATCAAATTTTTAAAAGCAGCGGGCTGAAAAGAACAATGGCTAAGCGGGGAAAACACAGCCGGGCGAGAGCGCTATGCCAAGTTAACGGTCACCAATTCGTTACGAATGCCTCGAGGGGACATGTGCGTGCATGTGATTTTTTTTTTATTCATTGAGTTACAATTTGGTATTACATGCCAATAGTCTGTTTTAAACATGAAGTGTTGTAAACTTGAACTGGCAACATTACACGGTAAGAACTGCAACATACATGATGGGTCGCATGGTTTAAGGCATGGAATGTCGTTATGTCCAAGGGTGAAAAATAGTACAACAAGATGGTGTGACCGCGAAGTGTATCGCCTAACATCCTTTGTGCTCGGCCCTTCGTTGCTACTAAATGTACAGGTTGCCTAGATCATATAACTATTTCATCTTGTCCAAGGTAAACTGGATTACATTTACTGGAAGCAATGAGCTTAAACTGGCAACGATACATGGTACAAACCTTATTAAGCACTATGATTTCTGTAAATCGAAAAAAAACTGGTCATTTCAATTCAAAATCACTTTGGTCCTTGTTGGGTTCCATACATTTTATGTAGGCAGTGGGCTGTATAGAACAATGGCTAAAATGAGGAAAACAGAGCCGAGCGAGGGTGCTATGCCAATTTAACGGTCACGATTTCGTTACGAAGGCCTCGAAGGGACATCAGGCCTTGAGTTGTGTCATGCTATCAATGCCAAAGTTAGGAATTTGGTGGTCACAGTGTAGGATGCTCATTTCCCCCTCATAAATTAGTTTGTGCTCTCAAGAAAATGGTGAAATAGCCGTGAGATAAGTTTGTTGACAAAACAAATTAATTATACGAGAGAAAAAGTGGGGTTGGCAGGGGCAGCAAAGCCATAACAACAGTTCTGTAACATAATACATACACATAATAACTATTTCATTTGTACAAGGTTAACTTGAGCACATTTACTGAAAATAATGAGCTTGAAACGGCCAACAATACACGGTACAAACCATTTTATGCATCATGACTTCCGCAATCCGTAAAAAAAACTATTATTTCATAAAAAAAAAAAAACATTGTCCCTGTGGGATTCATCAAATTTTTAAAAGCAGCGTGCTGAAAAGAACAATGGCTCAAGCGGGGAAAACACAGCCGGGCGAGGAGCGCTATGCCAAGTTAACGGTCACCAATTTCGTTACGAATGCCTCGAGGGGACATGTGCGTGCATGTGATTTTTTTTTTATTCATTGAGTTACAATTTTGGTATAACATATCAATAGTCTGTTTTAAACATGAAGTGTTGTAAACTTGAACTGGCAACATTACACGGTAAGAACTGCAACATACATGATGGGTCGCATGGTTTAAGCATGGAATGCGTTATGTCCAGAGTGTGAAAAATAGTACAACAAGATGGTGTGACCGCGAAGTGTATCGCCTAACATCCTTTGTGCTCGGCCCTTCGTTGCTACTAAATGTACAGGTTGCCTATCATATAACTATTTCATCTTGTCCAAGGTAAACTGGATTACATTTACTGGAATCAATGAGCTTAAACTGGCAACGATACATGGTACAAACCTTATTAAGCACTATGATTTCTGTAAATCGCAAAAAAAACTGGTCATTTCAATTCAACATCACTTTGGTCCTTGTTGGGTTCCATACATTTTATGTAGACAGTGGGCTGTATAGAACAATGGCTAAAATGAGGAAAACAGAGCCGAGGAGAGTGCTATGCCAATTTAACGGTCACGATTTCGTTACGAAGGCCTCGAAGGGACATCAGGCCTTGAGTTGTGTCATGCTATCAATGCCAAAGTAGGAATTTGGTGGTCACAGTGTAGGATGCTCAT
This sequence comes from Pycnopodia helianthoides, assembly GCA_032158295.1. Lineage (NCBI taxonomy): Eukaryota > Metazoa > Echinodermata > Asteroidea > Forcipulatida > Asteriidae > Pycnopodia > Pycnopodia helianthoides. The sequence continues at coordinate 29,485 of JASTWB010000129.1, read as the reverse complement.
TTCCCCTCATAAATTAGTTTGTGCTCTCAAGAAAATGGTGAAATAGCCGTGAGATAAGTTTGTTGACAGAACAAATTAATTATACGAGAGAACAAAAGTGGGGTTGGGAGGGGCAGCAAAGCCATAACAACAGTTCTGTAACATAATACATACACATAATAACTATTTCATTTGTACAAGGTTAACTTGAGCACATTTACTGAAAATAATGAGCTTGAAACGGCCAACAATACACGGTACAAACCATTTTATGCATCATGACTTCCGCAATCGTAAAAAAAAATTATTATTTCATAAAAAACAAAAAACATTGGTCCCTGTGGGATTCATTAAATTTTTAAAAGCAGCGTGCTGAAAAGAACAATGGCTAAAGCGGGGAAAACACAGCCGGGCGAGGCGCTATGCCAAGTTAACGGTCACGATTTCGTTACGAATGCCTCGAGGGGACATGTGCGTGCATGTGATTTTTTTTTATTCATTGAGTTACAATTTTGGTATAACATCAATAGTCTGTTTTAAACATGAAGTGTTGTAAACTTGAACTGGCAACATTACACGGTAAGAACTGCAACATACATGATGGGTCGCATGGTTTAAGGCATGGAATGCGTTATGTCCAGAGGTGTGAAAAAATAGTACAACAAGATGGTGTGACCGCGAAGTGTATCGCCTAACATCCTTTGTGCTCGGCCCTTCGTTGCTACTAAATGTACAGGTTGCCTAATCATATAACTATTTCATCTTGTCCAAGGTAAACTGGATTACATTTACTGGAATCAATGAGCTTAAACTGGCAACGATACATGGTACAAACCTTATTAAGCACTATGATTTATGTAAATCGCAAAAAAAACTGGTCATTTCAATTCAACATCACTTTGGTCCTTGTTGGGTTCCATACATTTTATGTAGACAGTGGGTTGTATAGAACAATGGCTAAAATGAGGAAAACAGAGCCGAGAGAGGTGCTATGCCAATTAACGGTCACGATTATTCGTTACGAAGGCCTCGAAGGGACATCAGGCCTTGAGTTGTGTCATGCTATCAATGCCAAAGTGAGGAATTTGGGTGGTCACATCTACGATGCTCATTTCCCCTCATAAATTAGTTTGTGCTCTCAAGAAAATGGTGAAATAGCCGTGAGATAAGTTTGTTGACAAAACAAATTAATTATACGAGAGAAAAAAGTGGGGTTGGCAGGGGCAGCAAAGCCATAACAACAGTTCTGTAACATAATACATACACATAATAACTATTTCATTTGTACAAGGTTAACTTGAGCACATTTACTGAAAATAATGAGCTTGAAACGGCCAACAATACACGGTACAAACCATTTTATGCATCATGACTTCCGCAATCTGTAAAAAAAAACCTATTATTTCATAAAAAACAACAACATTGGTACCTGTGGGATTCCATCAAATTTTTAAAAGCAGCGTGCTGAAAAGAACAATGGCTCAAGCGGGGAAAACACAGCCGGGCGAGAGCGCTATGCCAAGTTAACGGTCACCAATTCGTTACGAATGCCTCGAGGGGACATGTGCGTGCATGTGATTTTTTTTTTTCATTGAGTTACAATTTTGGTATTGCATGCCAATAGTCTGTTTTAAACATGGAGTGTTGTAAACTTAACTGGCAACATTACACGGTAAGAACTGCAACATACATGATGGGTCGCATGGTTTAAGGCATGGAATGTCGTTATGTCTAAAGGGTGAAAAAATAGTAACACAAGATGGTGTGACCGCGAAGTGTATCGCCTAACATACCTTTGTGCTCGGCCCTTCGTTGCTACTAAATGTAGAGGTTGCCTAGTCATATAACTATTTCATCTTGTCCAAGGTAAACTGGATTACATTTAATGGAAGCAATGAGCTTAAACTGGCAAAGATACATGGTACAAACCTTATTATGCACTATGATTTCTGTAAATCGGAAAAAAAAACCTGGTCATTTCAATTCAAAATCACTTTGGTCCTATGTCGGTTCCATACATTTTATGTAGACAGTGGGCTGTATAGAACAATGGCTAAAATGAGGAAAACAGAGCCGAGCGAGGGTGCTATGCCAATTTAACGGTCACGATTTCGTTACGAAGGCCTCGAAGGGACATCAGGCCTTGAGTTGTGTCATGCTATCAATGCCAAAGTTAGGAATTTAGTGGTCACAGTCTAGGATGCTCATTTCCCCTCATAAATTAGTTTGTGCTCTCAAGAAAATGGTGAAATAGCCGTGAGATAAGTTTGTTGACAGAACAAATTAATTATACGAAAGAACAAAAGTGGGGTTGGCAGGGCAGCAAAGCCATAACAATAGTTCTGTAACATAATACTACACATAATAGCTATTTCATTTGTCCAAGGTAAACTTGAGCACTTTTACTGAAAATAATGAGCTTGAACTGCCAACAATTCACGGTACAAACCTTTTATTCATCATGACTTCCGCAAATCGTAAAAAACACAACTATCATTTCATTTTAAAATCACATTGTCCCTGTGGGATTCCATCAAATTTTAAAAGCAGCGGGATGAAAAGAACAATGGCTAAGAGGGGGAAAACACAGCCGGGCGTTGGCGCTATGCCAAATTAACGGTCACCATTTATTACGAATGTCTCGAGGGGACATGTGCGTGCATGTGATTTTTTTATTAATTGAGTTAAAATTTTGGTATTACATGCCAATAGTCTGTATTAAACATGAAGTGTTGAAAACTTGAACTGGCAACATTACACGGTAAGAACTGCAACATACATGATGGGTCGCATGGTTTAAGGCTTGGAATGTCCTTATGTCCAGAGGGTGAACAAATAGACAACAAGATGGTGTGACCGCAAAGTGTATCGCCTAACTCCTTTGTGCTCGGCCCTTTGTTGCTACTAAATGCACAGGTTGCCTAGACATATTACTATTTCATCTTGTCCAAGGTAAACTGGATTACATTTACTGGAAGTAATGGGCTTAAACTGACAGCGATACATGGTACAAACCTTATTAAGCACTATGATTTCTGTAAATCGCAAAAAAAACTGTCATTTCAATTCAAAATCACATTGGTCCTTGTTGGGTTCCATACATTTTATGTAGGCAGTGGGCTGTATAGAACAATGGCTAAAATGAGGAAAACAGAGCCGAGCGAGGGTGCTATGCCAATTTAACGGTCACGATTTCGTTACGAATGCCTCGAAGGGACATCAGGCCTTGAGTTGTGTCATGCTATCAATGCCAAAGCTAGGAATTTGGTGGTCACAGTGTAGGATGCTCATTTCCCCTCATAAATTAGTTTGTGCTCTCAAGAAAATGGTGAAATAGCCGTGAGATAAGTTTGTTGACAGAACAAATTAATTATACGAGAGAACAAAAGTGGGGTTGGCAGGGGCAGCAAAGCCATAACAACAGTTCTGTAACATAATACATACACATAATAACTATTTCATTTGTACAAGGTTAACTTGAGCACATTTACTGAAAATAATGAGCTTGAAACGGCCAAAAACACGGTACAAACCATTTTATGCATCATGACTTCCGCAAATCGTGAAAAAACAAACCTATTTTTTTCATTAAAAAAAAGCATTGTTCCCTGTGGGATTCCATCAAATTTTTAAAGGCAGCGGGCTGAAAAGAACAATGGCTCAAGCGGGGAAAAACACAGCCGGGCGAGAGCGCTATGCCAAGTTAACGGTCACCAATTCGTTACGAATGCCTCGAGGGGACATGTGCGTCAGTGATTTTTTTTTTATTCATTGAGTTACAATTTTGGTATTACATGCAATAGTCTGTTTTAAACATGAAGTGTTGTAAACTTGAACTGGCAACATTACACGGTAAGAACTGCAACATACATGATGGGTCGCATGGTTTAAGGCATGGAATGTCGTTATGTCCAGAGGGTGAAAAAATAGTACAACAAGATGGTGTGACCGCGAAGTGTATCGCCTAACATCCTTTGTGCTCGGCCCTTCGTTGCTACTAAATGTACAGGTTGCCTAGTCATATAACTATTTCATCTTGTCCAAGGTAAACTGGATTACATTTACTGGAATCAATGAGCTTAAACTGGCAACGATACATGGTACAAACCTTATTAATGCACTATGATTTCTGCAAATCGAAAAAAAAACTGGTCATTTCAATTCAAAATCACATTGGTCCTTGTTGGGTTCCATACATTTTATGTAGACAGTGGGCTGTATAGAACAATGGCTAAAATGAGGAAAACAGAGCCGAGCGAGGGTGCTATGCCAATTTAACGGTCACGATTTCGTTACGAAGCCTCGAAGGGACATCAGGCCTTGAGTTGTGTCATGCTATCAATGCCAAAGTAGGAATTTAGTGGTCACAGTGTAGGATGCTCATTTCCCCTCATAAATTAGTTTGTGCTCTCAAGAAAATGGTGAAATAGCCGTGAGATAAGTTTGTTGACAAAACAAATTAATTATACGAGAGAACAAAAGTGGGGTTGGCAGGGCAGCAAAGCCATAACAACAGTTCTGTAACATAATACATACACATAATAACTATTTCATTTGTCCAAGGTAAACTTGAGCACATTTACTGAAAATAATGAGCTTGAACTGCCAACAATACACGGTACAAACCATTTTATGCATCATGACTTCCGCAAATCGTGAAAAAAACAACCTATTTTTTTCATTAAAAAAACATTGGTCCCTGTGGGATTCCATCAAATTTTTAAAAGGCAGCGGGCTGAAAAGAACAATGGCTAAGAGGGGAAAACACAGCCGGGCGGAGCGCTATGCCAAGTTAACGGTCACCAATTCGTTACGAATGCCTCGAGGGGACATGTGCGTGCATGTGATTTTTTTTATTCATTGAGTTACAATTTTGGTATTACATGCCAAATAGTCTGTTTTAAACATGAAGTGTTGTAAACTTGAACTGGCAACATTACACGGTAAGAACTGCAACATACATTGATGGGTCGCATGGTTTAAGGCATGGAATGTCCGTTATGTTCAAGGGTGAAAAAATAGTACAACAAGATGGTGTGACCGCGAAGTGTATCGCCTAACATCCTTTGTGCTCGGCCCTTTGTTGCTACTAAATGTAAGGTTGCCTAGTCATATAACTATTTCATCTTGTCCAAGGTAAACTGGATTACATTTACTGGAATCAATGGCTTAAACTGGCAACGATACATGGTACAAACCTTATTAATGCACTATGATTTCTGTAAATCGCAAAAAAAAACCTGGTCATTTCAATTCAAAATCACTTGGTCCTTGTTGGGTTCCATACATTTTATGTAGCAGTGGGCTGTATAGAACAATGGCTAAAATGAGGAAAACAGAGCCGAGAGAGAGTGCTATGCCAATTTAACGGTCACGATTTCGTTACGAAGGCCTCGAAGTGACATCAGGCCTTGAGTTGTTCATGCTATCAATGCCAAAGTGAGGAATTTAGTGGTCACAGCTTACGATGCTCATTTCCCCCTCATAAATTAGTTTGTGCTCTCAAGAAAATGGTGAAATAGCCCGTGAGATAAGTTTGTTGACAAAACAAATTAATTATACGAGAAAACAAAAGTGGGGTTGGCAGGGCAGCAAAGCCATAACAACAGTTCTGTAACATAATACATACACAAAATAACTATTTCATTTGTCCAGGTAAACTTGAGCACATTCACTGAAAATAATGAGCTTGAACTGCCAACAATACACGGTACAAACCATTTTATTCATCATGACTTCCGCAAATCGTGAAAAAAACAAACTATTTTTTCTTAAAAACAAACATTGGTCCCTGTGGGATTCCATCAAATTTTTAAAAGCAGCGGGCTGAAAAGAACAATGGCCTAAGAGGGGAAAACACAGCCGGCGTGGCGCTATCCAATTAACGGTCACATTTCGTTACGAATGCCTCGAGGGGACATGTGCGTGCATGTGATTTTTTTTTATTCATTGAGTTACAATTTTGGGTATAACATGTCAATTAGTCTGTTTTAAACATGAAGTGTTGTAAACTTGAACTGGCAACATTACACGGTAAGAACTGCACATACATGATGGGTCGCATGGTTTAAGACATGGAATGCCGTTATGTCCAGAGGGTGAAAAATAGTACAACAAGATGGTGTGACCGCGAGATGTATCGCCTAACATCCTTTGTGCTCGGCCCTTGTTGCTACTAAATGTACAGGTTGCCTAGTCATATAACTATTTCATCTTGTCCAAGGTAAACTGGATTACATTTACTGGAATCAATGAGCTTAAACTGGCAACGATACATGGTACAAACCTTATTAATGCACTATGATTTCTGCAAATCGCAAAAAAAACTGGTCATTTCAATTCAAAATCAATTGGTCCTTGTTGGGTTCCATTACATTTTATGTAGGCAGTGGGCTGTATAGAACAATGGCTAAAATAAGGAAAACAGAGCCGAGAGAGAGTGCTATGCCAATTTAACGGTCACGATTTCGTTACGAAAGCCTCGAAGTGACATCAGGCCTTGAGTTGTTTCATGCTATCAATGCCAAAGTTAGGAATTTGGTGGTCACAGTGTAGGATGCTCATTTCCCCCTCATAAATTACTTTGTGCTCTCAAGAAAATGGTGAAATACCCGTGAGATATGTTTGTTGACAAAACAAATTAATTATACGAGAAAACAAAAGTGGGGTTGGCAGGGGCAGCAAAGCCATAACAATAGTTCTGTAACATAATACATACACAAAATAACTATTTCATTTATCCCAGGTAAACTTGAGCACATTCCTGAAAATAATGAGCTTGAAACGGCCAACAATACACGGTACAAACCATTTTATGCATCATGACTTCCGCAAATCGTGAAAAAAACAAAACTATTTTTTTCATTAAAAAAAAACATTGGTCCCTGTGGGATTCCATCAAATTTTTAAAAGCAGCGTGCTGAAAAGAACAATGGCCAAAGCGGGGAAAACACAGCCGGGCGAGGGCGCTATACCAAGTTAACGGTCACGATTTCGTTACGAATGCCTCGAGGGGACATGTGCGTGCATGTGATTTTTTTTTATTCATTGAGTTACAATTTGGGTATAACATGTCAATAGTCTGTTTTAAACATGAAGTGTTGTAAACTTGAACTGGCAACATTACACGGTAAGAACTGCAACATACATGATGGGTCGCATGGTTTAAGACATGGAATGCCGTTATGTCCAGAGGGTGAAAAAATAGTACAACAAGATGGTGTGACCGCGAGATGTATCGCCTAACATCCTTTGTGCTCGGCCCTTCGTTGCTACTAAATGTACAGGTTGCCTAGTCATATAACTATTTCATCTTGTCCAAGGTAAACTGGATTACATTTACTGGAATCAATGAGCTTAAACTGGCAACGATACATGGTACAAACCTTATTATGCACTATGATTTCTGCAAATCGCAAAAAAAACTGGTCATTTCAATTCAAAATCAAATTGGTCCTTGTTGGGTTCCATTCATTTTATGTAGGCAGTGGGCTGTATAGAACAATGACTAAAATAAGGAAAACAGAGCCGAGAGAGAGTGCTATACCAATATAACGGTCACGATTTCGGATTTCGTTACGAAAGCCTCGAAGTGACATGAGGCCTAGAGATGTGTCTTGCTATCACTGCCAAAGTTAGGAATTTAGTGGTCACAGTCTACGATGTTCATTTCCCCCTCATAAATTAGTTTGTGCTCTCAAGAAAATGGTGAAATAGCCGTGAGATAAGTTTGTTGACAGAACAAATTAATTATACAAAAAACAAAAGTGGGGTTGGCAGGGGCAGCAAAGCCATAACAACAGTTCTGTAACATAATACATACACAAAATAACTATTTCATTTGTCCAAGGTAAACTTGAGCACATTCACTGAAAATAATGAGCTTGAACTGCTAACAATACACGGTACAAACCATTTTATGCATCATGACTTCCGCAAATCGTGAAAGAAACAACCTATTTTTTTCATTAAAAAAAAACATTGGTCCCTGTGGGATTCCATCAAATTTTTAGAAGCAGCGGGCTGAAAAGAACAATAGCTCAAGCGGGGAAAACACAGCCGGGCGAGAGCGCTATGCCAAGTTAACGGTCACCAGTTCGTTACGAATGCCTCGAAGGGACATGTGCGTGCATGTGATTTTTTTTATTCATTGAGTTACAATTTTGGTATAACATGTCAATAGTCTGTTTTAAACATGAAGTGTTGTAAACTTGAACTGGCAACATTACACGGTAAGAACTGCAACATACATGATGGGTCGCATGGTTTAAGACATGGAATGCCGTTATGTCCAGAGTGTGAAAAAATAGTACAACAAGATGGTGTCACCGCGAAGTGTATCGCCTAACATCCTTTGTGCTCGGCCCTTTGTTGCTACTAAATGCAAAAGTTGCCTAGAGATATTACTATTTCATCTTGTCCAAGGTAAACTGGATTACATTTACTGGAAGTAATGGGCTTAAACTGGCAGCGATACATGGTACAAACCTTATTAAGCACTATGATTTCTGTAAATCGCAAAAAAACCCTGGTCATTTCAATTCAAAATCACATTGGTCCTTGTTGGGTTCCATACATTTTATGTAGGCAGTGGGCTGTATAGAACAATGGCTAAAATGAGGAAAACAGAGCCGAGAGAGAGTGCTATGCCAATTTAACGGTCACGATTTCGTTACGAAGGCCTCGAAGTGACATCAGGCCTTGAGTTGCGTCATGCTATCAATGCCAAAGTGAGGAATTTGGTGGTCACAGTGTAGGATGCTCATTTCCCCCTTATAAAGTAGTTTGTGCTCTCAAGAAAATGGTGAAATACCCGTGAGATAAGTTTGTTGACAAAACAAATTAATTATACGAGAAAACAAAAGTGGGGTTGGCATGGGCAGCAAAGCCATAACAACAGTTCTGTAACATATAATACATAAACAAAATAACTATTTCATTTGTCCCAGGTAAACTTGAGCACATTCACTGAAAATAATGAGCTTGAACTGCTAACAATACACGGTACAAACCATTTTTTGCATCATGACTTCCGCAAATCGTGAAAAAAACAACCTATTTGTTTCATTAAATAAAAACATTGGTCCCTGTGGGATTCCATCAAATTTTTTAAAGCAGCGGGCTGAAAAGAACAATGGCTCAAGCGGGGAAAACACAGCCGGGCGAGAGCGCTATGCCAAGTTAACGGTCACCAATTCGTTACGAATGCCTCGAGGGGACATGTGCGTGCATGTGATTTTTTTTTATTCATTGAGTTACAATTTTGGTATTGCATGCCAATAGTCTGTTTTAAACATGAAGTGTTGTAAACTTGAACTGGCAACATTACACGGTAAGAACTGCAACATACATGATGGGTCGCATGGTTTAAGGCGTGGAATGTCGTTATGTCTAAAGGGTGAAAAAATAGTAATACAAGATGGTGTGACCGCGAAGTGTATCGCCTAACAACCTTTGTGCTCGGCCCTTCGTTGCTACTAAATGTACAGGTTGCCTAGTCATATAACTATTTCATCTTGTCCAAGGTAAACTGGATTACATTTAATGGAAGCAATGAGCTTAAACTGGCAACGATACATGGTACAAACCTTATTATGCACTATGATTTCTGTAAATCGCAAAAAAACTAGTCATTTCAATTCAAAATCACATTGGTCCTTGTTCGGTTCAATACATTTTATGTAGGCAGTGGGCTGTATAGAACAATGACTAAAATGAGGAAAACAGAGCCGAGAGAGAGTGCTATGCCAATATAACGGTCACGATTTCGGATTTCGTTACGAAGGCCTCGAAGGGATATCAGGCCTAGAGTTGTGTCATGCTATCAATGCCAAAGTTAGGAATTTAGTGGTCACAGTCTACGATGCTCATTTCCCCCTCATAAATTAGTTTGTGCTCTCAAGAAAATGGTGAAATAGCCGTGAGATAAGTTTGTTGACAGAACATATTAATAATACAAAAAACAAAAGTGGGGTTGGCAGGGGCAGCAAAGCCATAACAACAGTTCTGTAACAAAATACAAACACAAAATAACTATTTCATTTGTCCAAGGTAAACTTGAGCTCATTCACTGAAAATAATGAGCTTGAACTGCTAACAATACACGGTACAAACCATTTTATGCATCATGACTTCCGCAAATCGTGAAAAAACAACCTATTTTTTTCATTCAAAAAAACCATTGGTCCCTGTGGGATTCCATCAAATTTTTAGAAGCAGCGGGCTGAAAAGAACAATGGCTCAAGCGGGGAAAACACAGCCGGGCGAGAGCGCTATGCCAAGTTAACGGTCACCAGTTCGTTACGAATGCCTCGAAGGGACATGTGCGTGCATGTGATTTTTTTGTATTCATTGAGTTACAATTTTGGTATAACATATCAATAGTCTGTTTTAAACATGAAGTGTTGTAAACTTGAACTGGCAACACTACACGGTAAGAACTGCAACATACATTATGGGTCGCATGGTTTAAGACATGGAATGCCGTTATGTCCAGAGGGTGAAAAAATAGTACAACAAGATGGTGTCACCGCGAAGTGTATCGCCTAAAATCCTTTGTGCTCGGCCCTTCGTTGCTACTAAATGTACAGGTTGCCTAGTCATATAACAATTTCATCTTGTCCAAGGTAAACTGGATTACATTTACTGGAAGCAATGAGCTCAAACTGGCAGCGATACATGGTACAAACCTTATTATGCACTATGATTTCTGTAAATCGCAAAAAACCTAGTCATTTCAATTCAAAATCACATTGGTCCTTGTTCGGTTCCATACATTTTATGTAGGCAGTGGGTTGTATGGAACAATGACTAAAATAAGGAAAACAGAGCCGAGAGAGAGTGCTATGCCAATATAACGGTCACGATTTCGTTACGAAGGCCTCGAAGTGACATCAGGCCTTGAGTTGTGTCATGCTATCATTGCCAAAGTTAGGAATTTGGTGGTCACAGTGTAGGATGCTCATTTCCCCCTTATAAATTACTTTGTGCTCTCAAGAAAATGGTGAAATACCCGTGAGATAAGTTTGTTGACAAAACAAATTTATTATACGAGAAAACAAAAGTGGGGTTGGCAGGGGCAGCAAAGCCATAACAACAGTTCTGTAACATAATACATACACAAAATAACTATTTCATTTGTCCCCGGTAAACTTGAGCACATTTACTGAAAATAATGAGCTTGAACTGCCAACAATTCACGGTACAAACCATTTTATGCATCATGACTTCCGCAAATCGTAAAAAACACAACTATCATTTCATTTTAAAATCACATTGGTCCCTGTGGGATTCCATCAAATTTTTAAAGGGAGCGTGCTGAAAAGAACAATGGCTCAAGCGGGGAAAACACAGCCGGGCGAGGGCGCTATGCCAAGTTAACGGTCACAATTTCGTTACGAATGCCTCGAGGGGACATGTGCATGCATGTGATTTTTTTTTTATTCATTGAGTTACAATTTTGGTATAACATGCCAATAGTCTGTTTTAAACATGAAGTGTTGTAAACTTGAACTGGCAACATTACACGGTAAGAACTGCAACATACATGATGGGTCGCATGGTTTAAGACATGGAATGCCGTTATGTCCAGAGGGTGAAAAAATAGTACTGTAGCGTGATCTATTTTGGGTCCTTGTTTAACCTGTCGCAAAACGCCTACAGGAAAACACAACGGCAATCAGAATACTTCATTTAACAAGCCTTTATTCAACTTCAGCAACACGTCCGCTCTGGACTACATCATTATTTCAACTCTTTTACAATAGAAAACACACACGCAACACAACGCTACAAAAGGGCGCCAATCCTGCCAGCGCACCTGGATAATCTCTTATCTTTACATAAATTGTTATACAATGTTATACATCAGCCAATGCGCGGGGTAATTCGTCCAATCATTGCACAGTTCACACAAAGTTCAGGCAAGCTGCCGTGGGAGCATTGTCCTTCCATCATCCGACGGGGTACGGTACTCCAGCGCACCCGGCGGGGCTTTCCTCTATACACAGAGCATACAGTTAGTGTTCGTTACATTGCTCCCTCCTGAAATTGAACTATTCTCCTGAATAGTCGGACAATTTTCTTGTAGAATGTTTTTATTAAAACAGGGGTGTCCACAGGGAATGTTGATTCACGTCGATCCTGGTCCCACATAGCCAAACTATGGTTACTCGGATCAAGCGAAAATCAAACAATCCGTGTCGACCCCCCCCCCCCAACTCGAGACTCTTAAGGCCAAAACAAAATCCACAACAACACAACAGTCTTACTGGGGTAGACCAGATTCCCGGTGCCATGTTCTCCACAAGATGTCGTCTGGTTCGCGGATCCCCCGGGACTCCGTCATCCTTGTTGTAACTATTCCGGTGCGCACATCTTCTTTCACCTCCCTCATCTCGGTGACAAACTCTTCTCTCATTAACACTGGCTCTGTCTGAGATGCCTGGTTGCTGGTCCGAGGGGCTCTGGGGATGCCCGGAGGGGGGTCACAAGGCACTAATCCCACGGTGTGAATTGTCGTCGCACTATACCACTGCCCGTTCCTGTAAATCCAGTTCCCCCCTTCAATGTGCTCCTCGTGGACACTGGTAGATATCCGGCGCACCGGAGAACTCGGCGATGCTGAACTGTTGCCGACATCATGTTCAGCATTGTCTTTAGGGCGGACACTGGCTTGAGTGGGCTGTTGTCGGTGTACCCGTTCATGGCGCACCAGATAATCATGTCGGCGATATGTTTGGCCGCAGGTTGAGCATGTGTACCGCTGGTCTTCGTGAACCACCTTCTCGTGACGACGCCTGCCATGTTTGTTCGCATACTGCCTCCCACAGGTCTTACAAGAGTAGCCTCCTTCCATTCTTGATTCTGAGACAGAACTACTGCACGTCGAAATTACTGACAGTCCTTCGATGAGTCGTGGCGGTTTCCTAATGACGCGACCACGTCGGGTACGCTGAGGTTCAGTGGGGCTGTGCGCACTACCAGCCGGGCTGTGCGCACCATCGGGGCTGCGTGTATCTCCGGCGGGTCTTCCAACGGGGCTACCGGCAGGGCTTCCGGCGGGGCTTCCGGCGGGGCTTCCGGCGGGGCTACCGGCGGGGCTTCCGGCAGGGCTACCGGCGGGGCTTCCGGCGGGGCTTCCAATATCGAGGAGGTCACTAGCCCCGGCGGGGCTCCCAACCTGCTGAGGGTTACCCAGACGAGCTCGGTGGCCAACGGCGGCGGGGCTGCCTGTATCGGCGGGGCTATCCAGACCAATGAAATATTTCACTCGGCCGGGACCGCCAACACCATTGTAGCTGCCGACACCGGCGGGGCTACCGGATGATACGACGGGGCGTTTAAACCCACATTCTTCCTTAGTTCTTCCATTACATGTTTTCAGTCTGTCGGCGTGAACAACGAGTGGTTTGGCACGAGTACTTTTCTGGATCCTGTACACCACATCAGACAGCTTATCCATGACAACATATGGCCCAGTCCAGTTTAGGGTCAACTTGGGGCTCCGTCCTTTCATCCGGCGTTTTTCGTGTAACCACACCACTGAACCAACATCATACAGTACTTGCTTGACATTCCGGTCATAATGTCTTTTCTGCGCTAGCATCTGCCTACCAGTGATTTCCCTTGCCACTTCGTGAGCCATGTGAAGTTTGTTTTGCAGTGTCATTACATATTTATTGGTCGGCACTGGTGCTTGAGGTGTTCTTGACCCGACTAGCAAGTCAATGGGCATGGTTATTTCCCGGCCAAGCATCATTGTGTTTGGTGTTTCTTTCGTGGACTCGTGCTCGGCTGATCGATAGGCCATGGTTAGAAGTGCAAGGTGCTGGTCCCAGTCCAGTTGGGACTTATCAACCCAGAGGCTCAGCATTGCTTCGATGGTCCGGTTGAATCTTTCGATCATGCCATCTGACCGCGGGTGATACGGTGTTGTACGTGTCTTGCTTATACCAAGCAGTAAGCACATTTTCTGAAAGACTTCCGATTCAAAGTCCCTTCCCTGATCGGAGTGAAGCTCCAGCGGCACTCCAAACCTCGCAACAAATTCTTCAACAAGTTTGGTAGCCACTGTAGGGGCCCTCTGGTCTGGAATTGCGTAGCACTCAGTCCACTTGGTAAAATAGTCCCCTACCACCATTATGTATTTATTTCCGCGGTCTGTAACTGGGAGGGGTCCCATGATGTCTACAGCAACTCTCTCAAGTGGAGCTCCAACTTGATAGCTAACTGCTGCTGCACGTTTCGTTCGACCTGGTTGTTTACGCCTTTGACATTGCTGACAATCCCGTACCCATCGTTGTGAATATTGACGCATTGCTGGCCAATAAAATTGGCTGCGGCACAGCTTAGAAAACGTCTTGGCGATTCCCAGGTGCCCGGCGGTCTTACTGTCATGAAAGTGTTTCATAATTGCTGGACGCAGATCTGTCGGCAATATTATCTTCAATTGAGCCTGGTCTGTCGGTCGGGCGGGTTCCCAGCGGATGCACAACATGTTTTCGCTAACGACCAATTGTTCGTAGCGGGACCACCAGAATTTCAGTTCTTTACCTCTGGAAGATACCTTCTCCCAAGCAGGTCGTCTACTCTCATTTTCTAACCACTTAATCACTTCGCACAGATCTTTGTCGTTTCGTTGTGCTTGCACTACGGACCCAGAGCTAATCTCATTTGGACATTCTTGCGTTGCTCTTGCTCCGACCGGAGCCTGCACCGGCGGGGCTGCCTGCACCGGCGGGGCTGCCGACACCAGTGGGGCAATCCGACCCGGCGGGGATGCCAACACCGGCGGGGCTGCCGACACCAGCGGGGCACTCCGACCCGGCGGGGCCGCCTGCGTTGGCATGGCCGCCGACACCGGAGGGGCCGCCCGCACCAGTGGGGCTGTATGGGCTGACGGTGATTTCTGCACCGGTGGAGATGTTTGTTGCCGTCCCTCTATGATTGCATGGTTATCAATCTGCCGTATGGTTCCGATTTCCAGCTCAAGACCAGTCGGAATACTAGCCTCAGGTCCATTATGGTCACATTCAGGAAAACACTTCCTTGATAGGGCGTCAGCGTTACCGTGTTGGTTACCCGGCCGATGTTCAATGGTGAAGTCATAAATGCCCAACTTCTGGAGCCACCTCGCCAGTTGTCCTTGTGGTTCTTTAACTCCATGCAGCCACTTCAGAGGTCGGTGGTCAGTCCTGACCCGAAAGTGAGCGCCGTACAAGTAGTGGTTATATTTCTGTATGAAAAAAGTCACTGCTAGCAGCTCTCGTCGCGTTACGCAGTAGTTTCTTTCACTTTTGGTGAGTGACCTGCTGCCATAGGCCAGTACACGCTCCTTTCCTCCCTGAACTTGTGACAATACGGCTCCGATGGCAAAACCGCTTGCGTCTGTATCAAGAATAAATTCAGTTTCTGCACACGGGTAAGCTAAAATCGGAGCGGAGGTCAGACAGCTCTTGAGCACCTCAAATGCTTCTTGACACTCGGCAGTCCATTTGAACTCCCTTCCCTTCTCCGTCACACGATTGAGTGGGCGGGAAATCTTGGCAAATCCTTTAATAAATCGCCTGTAGTATGATACCAGGCCCAGGAAGCTTCGCACGTCAGTGACCGTCATTGGCTGCGTCCAGTCTTGTACGGCAAGAACCTTTTCGGGGTCCGTTGCAACTCCTTCCGTCGATACAACATGGCCGAGGAATTCCACCTTCCTTCTAAAAAGCTTACATTTTCTAGGCTTCAGCTTTAGATTTGCTGCTTGCAGTCGTCCCAGAACCGAGCACAGTCTATGCATGTGCTGTTCAAACGATACGCCAAAAACGATCACATCATCAAGGTACAGTACCGCCACTTGCCACTGAAGGCCCTCCAGCACTCTTTCCATTAGGCGTTCGAACGTAGAGGGCGCGTTACATAGCCCAAAGGGCATTGTAACAAACTGATACAGTCCGCCACGTCCAGTGCTGAAAGCGGTCTTGTGTCTGTCTTCTTCACCTACTTCAACCTGCCAATAGCCAGAGGCGAGATCCAGTGTTGAGAAAAACTGTGATCCGGCTAAGGAGTCCAAATTGTCCTCAATGCGTGGCAGGGGATGAGCGTCTTTTTTTGTTACTTCGTTGAGTTTCCTATAATCAATACAGACTCTGACGGTTCCGTCTTTCTTTTTCACCAACACGATAGGGGAACACCAAGGGCCATCGGAGGGCTCGATAATGCCCTGAGAAAGCATCTTTGCCACCTCCTTGTCTGCTATTTCACGCTGGCTCAAGGGAACTCTTCTTGGCCTTTGTCGAATTGGTGGCACATTCTCGGTCACTATGTGATGTTTTGCGATGTTAGTTCTACCGATGTCACCGTCCATCTTGGAGAATACATCTTCGTACTTCCGCAGCAACAGTTTTAATTGATCCTTTTCACCAGAAGTTAGACCTTCACAACTCAGTTCAAAGAGATCGGTCAAGTGTTCTGGTACTTCTAACACAGCTTCGTTGTCAATGTCGTTCCCTGCGTCGTAAACCATGTTGACACCACCGACCAGTTGGTGTTTTTCAGCCGTCACCATGCTGTATACTGGGTCTAGCGTAGCAGTGTCTGTACCTTTCCTGAGAACATGAGGCTGAGTAGACAAATTCATGATCCTTACTGGAACCACGTGGCGGGTGGTGTCAACCAGGGCACTTGCAACCAAAAGAGTGTGGTCCTTCGCCAGGCTATCTCTATTCTGGAGCAAACCCCATGTAGGCGTGGTTCTTGAGTCATCGTTTACAACCTGACATCCGAGAAGAACTTCCGTCATAGGTGGTACTATAACAGTTTCCATCAGTCGGACACGGCAGACTTTCGGCACCTCTGCACACGGATGCATCGGTATATTGTAAGTACCAACTTGCAGGCACTCGTCCTCCCAGAGCAAGGTGCATTTGTGTTTCCTTAAGAAGTCCAGACCAAGTATTGCATTGTCACTGACATCTGCCACCCACATAGTGTGTTCCAGTTTGCACCCACCAATCGATATGTTCATTTCGGCTCGACCGGATATTTTGAGTTTACTCCCATCTGCCTGGCGGAATGTACGGTCGGGAGGAGTCAGCTTTGGTTTTAGCCGTTGGCTTATCTCATCAAAAAATCGGTCGGAAACAAAACTCTCAGTCGCTCCGGTGTCTATGAGAAAGGCTGAAGTCCTGTCCAGTAGTTTTCCATGAACATACAACCCAGCTATCTTTGACGAAGTTGAACGCAACCCCGATCCTCGGTCTGACGACAATGGAGCCCCTATGTTGGCGGCTGCCTGTTGTACTGGGGATGTATGTGTCGGCAGTGTTGTGTGTGTCGGCGGGGCTGCCTGCACCGGCGGGGCTGCCTGCACCGGCGGGGCTGCCTGCACCGGCGGGGCTGCCTGCACCGGCGGGGCTGCCTGCACCGGCGGGGCTGCCTGCACCGGCGGGGCTGCCTGCACCGGCGGGGCTGCCTGCACCGGCGGGGCTGCCTGCACCGGCGGGGCTTCCCGTGCCGGCGGGGCTGCATGCACTTGCGGAGCATCCCGCTGGCACATGGTCTTCGTCAAATTTTCCACGATTTTGAGCCTGCTGTCAAGACCGGCTGTATTTTGGCTCTCAAATACAACCCCGTCTATTTTAACTGGTTAGGTTTACCTGCAGCTGACGGACAATCGGACCGGAAATGCTCCAAACTACCACAAGCCCAGCATCCTGGTTTCCACTCTCTCGGTTTGTTGCTACCACTGGTGCTCCTCTGCTGGCTAATTGTTACTAAAACCTCCTGCAACATTCTTTTCATGTCAGAAAGTTCAGTGGAATTCTCATTACAGTCGCCATCTGTGGCCTTGACCACCCTAGACTGACCTGCTTTCTCTGCCCTGAGCCAAGCTTCGGCTTCGGTAGTTATCTCTGTAGCGTCATCCAAGGTCTTTGGTTTTCCTTGAAACAAGGCTTGTTTCAATTCAAAGTCCTCCAATGCATTCTTGAATTGTTCAATAGCAAACTCCTCTTGAAAATCCAGCCCACTATCAGGGTACGCCCGCCTCACCAGTTTTCTAATAGCTTGGCCTAGTTCAGCAAGCGTTTCACCTGGTCGTCGTCTTCTCGATGTCAGTTCCGCTCTGTGTCGTACTCGCTGTCTTTCTGCTCCAAAACGACGTTCTAAGGCTTTCACTAAGTCCTCATAGTTGGACTGTGGTCCCTTACCTAGAGAGCAAGCTAACTCCAGTGCTGGGCCCTTCAAAGCAACCAGCAAGTAGTCGGCCATCTCAAGCTTGCTCCATCTGTTTATCCTCGCCACCCTCTCGAAATGTACGAGATATTCCTCGAGGCCAGAAGAACCATCAAATTCACGTGCCTTTATCCTCGGTGCCCTCGTGGAGCAGGCACCGTCCTGAGGACAACGATCCGTGTAAACAGCAGGGCTACCGCTGCAAGCGGTCTCCATGTGTTTCCCGGTCACGTCCCCAGAACTAGACCCGGCTCCAGCGACTGCCACGGGGACAAAAAGGGGCGGACTTACGTGGCTTCTGGTCTGATCCGTACTCTTTACGGCGTTAGCTATGGATTCAGCAACTTCACCGTGTAACTGTCTCTTCGGCTCATCATCCAACATTCGGTCAAAATCAGTTGCCTTTTCTCGGTGAGACCTCCTTCGGTAGCGCTGGTTCACTGCAGGCGACGTTGAGTCGTCCCAGGCTGTTCCGTTTCTAGGCTGTTCCGTTTCACGGGGATCGATTCTCTCTCGCTGTTTTTTGACTGTCTTTCGGTCTGCGAGTGCAGCCTCGATCTCCATCAAACTCTTGTCAATATCTTCAAAGGTCCGATAACTTGCCATCCTTCTGATTAAGGTTTATCCGTTGAATTAGAATCCCACCGCTGCCACCATTTGTAGCGTGATCTATTTTGGGTCCTTGTTTAACCTGTCGCAAAACGCCTACAGGAAAACACAACGGCAATCAGAATACTTCATTTAACAAGCCTTTATTCAACTTCAGCAACACGTCCGCTCTGGACTACATCATTATTTCAACTCTTTTACAATAGAAAACACACACGCAACACAACGCTACAAAAGGGCGCCAATCCTGCCAGCGCACCTGGATAATCTCTTATCTTTACATAAATTGTTATACAATGTTATACATCAGCCAATGCGCGGGGTAATTCGTCCAATCATTGCACAGTTCACACAAAGTTCAGGCAAGCTGCCGTGGGAGCATTGTCCTTCCATCATCCGACGGGGTACGGTACTCCAGCGCACCCGGCGGGGCTTTCCTCTATACACAGAGCATACAGTTAGTGTTCGTTACAGTACAACAAGATGGTGTCACCGCGAATTGTATCGCCTAATATCCTTTGTGCTCGGCCCTTCGTTGCTACTAAATGTACAGGTTGCCTAGTCATATAACTATTTCATCTTGTCCAAGGTAAACTGGATTACATTTACTGGAAGCAATGAGCTTAAACTGGCAACGATACATGGTACAAAGCTTATTATGCACTCTGATTTCTGTAAATCGAAAAAAAACCTGGTCATTTCAATTCAAAATCACATTGGTCCTTGTTGGGTTCGATACATTTTCTGTAGGAGGTGGGCTGTATAGACCAATGACTAAAATGAGGAAAACAGAGCCGAGAGAGAGTGCTATGCCAATTTAACGGACACGATTTGGATTTCGTTACAAAGGCCTCGAATGGACATCAGGCCTTGAGTTGTGTCACGCTATCAATGCCAAAGTTAGGAATTTAGTGGTCACAGTGTAGGATGCTCATTTCCCCCTCATAAATTAGTTTGTGCTCTCAAGAAAATGGTGAAATACCCGTGAGATAAGTTTGTTGACAAAACAAATTAATTATACGAGAAAACAAAAGTGGGGTTGGCAGGGGCAGCAAAGCCATAACAACAGTTCTGTAACATAATACATACACATAATAACTATTTCATTTGTCCCAGGTAAACTTGAGCACATTTACTGAAAATAATGAGCTTGAACTGCCAACAATACACGGTACAAACCATTTTATGCATCATGACTTCCGCAAATTGTAAAAAAAAAAAAAAAAACTATTATTTCATTAAAAAACAACATTTGTTCCTTGTGGGATTCCATCAATGAGCTTAAACTGGCAACGATACATGGTACAAACCTTATTATGCACTATGATTTCTGCAAATCGCCAAAAAAACTTTGTCATTTCACTATAAAATCACATTGGTCCTTGTGGGGTTCTATACATTAGGCAGTGGGCTGTATAGAACAATGGCTAAAGTGAGGAAAACAGGGCCGAGCGGGAGCGCTATGCAAATTTGACGGTCACGATTTCGTTACGAATGCCTCGAAGGAAGGGACATCAGGCCTTGAGTTGTGTAATCTATTATAAATTTAATGAGTTAACAAATATTACAATTTTCTACAATTGAAACAGAGAGAGTAAATTAATAGAATGCTCAATGGGTTAGATCAAATTATCATAAATTAACTGTAGGCCTACCAGTATTTTTTCAGCCTTTACCGAAGCACAGGTAGGAGAGATTCACTTGAAAGCACTCAGGATATTACCTATATTTCCGGAAAATATGTACCTTTTGGACAAGATTTTATATTAAGTTTGCTGGCAAATGGGTAAGTCCAGCATATTTGACTAATTTGTGTTAAAATTGTAAAAAAAAAACAAAAAAAACAAGGGGTAATTCCAGCAGTTGTTTTTTATCAAATTTGGATCAAAAATTGAAAAAAGCACAATGGGGAAGTCTAGCAATTTTATATAATTTGGGTCAAAGATTGACAAAAATCACAAGTAGTATGTTTTAAACGGATGCAGTAGGAATTCCTGACGCCTTTTCATTCAGTTTTACCCAGGTTGTACAACCACTTTGATGCCAGTTAAAGCCAACATGCTATGCATATACATAAGCGTATATGCGTCACAGTAATTGCCCTTCCATGGGAAAAACAGCCCGACTCGAAAAGAAAAAAATGAACATGACTCAAGACAGAGATAAGCTGTTTTGCCATTAAAAAAACAGGACGAAAGTTTTAAAGAGGCCAAGATAGGACTTTCTTACTGTTCGCCTTCAAAACTTTCAAAATGAAAAAAAAACGCCCTCAATTTACCCAGAAATAATCTTATATCAAAAACTTGAATTTTCTATTAATTTGGGCTGTTTTGCCAAGGAAGGGCCGCGCTGGTGTAGGGTAGAGAAAATGGCGTGACATGGATTGGTCTAAACCATGACCAGTATTTTTGCTTTGAAATTGTCTTTTTCTTTCCTGACGTACATCACTTGTTAAAAAACTTTGTGTGGAATGTATTTATGTAATTGACAATAAAGTACAGTAATTGTGAACATTTAATTTGAAGAATTCGTTTTGATTTCCCTTTATTTTGTTAATATTTTGTTTCAAAGTGGACCTGTTAGCTGATATTTGTTAAAGTGCTGACGTCACACACAGCTGTGGTCTGCCATTTGGGAGTCAAATTACATGTGATATGATGCATGCAGAATTGATGATGAACACCTTTTTAAATACGATAAATTAGTATAACAAAAGGAAGTAACAATCTATGGCTGACTTCGAGAAATCACCAGGCACAACATTTCAATTTCCTGTTGCCTATCAATGAAAAGGGAAATGTTGTCCTTGATTGTTGAATCCGTAATGCTGAATACTCGAGAGATTTAAGACTCATTGTTTTGTTCCATCTGTAATGAATCACAGAATACATTCAAATCACTTTAACTTAGAAAAAAAAATATTATTTTAACATTCTTGTTAAAGGTTTATCCAAAGAGGGCGCCAGACCGAGACCACTACGGCTAGGCAATTTTGTTTTGTACCACACAGTTACCATGGGGTCAACAGTGAAGCGGTATAACAGCATACGCGTGTATACATTAGCCAGCGTTTGGTATGAAAAAATGCCTACGGCTCAGCCTCGCCCACCATGTGCAGCGCGCCGTATCGATACATCTAGTCACTAACCCCTGGTTATGGGCGACGAGTACGCGCTGGAAAAAGTCGGCGCAGCGAGATCGATCACCCGTGGGAAACAGGTTAGACATGTATCTGACGTACGACCAGAGTCCTTTAAAACTGCTGCGTGCGCACAGTACACGATTACCAGCGAGGCAAGCATTTGGCGGAAAATTGCCTTCCAAGGGTAAGGTAACTGTCCATTATTTCTTCATTTCCGACAAATTTTCCTTCATTAAAATGATTAATAACATATCTTTGGGTATTTTTTGTTTAAAATATAAAGTGAAACCCTTGCAAAGATTCTCAGAGTTCCACAAATTTTGAGTAATGAACCACCTGACCACAAGGGAAACTGACTGGGAAAATTTCTAACAGTATGGGGTTGCACAAAGAAAAATTGACTGGAGCGGGATTTGAACCAACGACCTCCGGATTAACGTACCGGCGCTCTACCAACTGAGCTATCGAGCCCTATGTTGGCGATCTGCGAAGGTCGTACCATTGTAAAAAAATACATGGTAGTGGAGGGGGGTTAATGTGCTACATTTTGAGGGGTCGAACGAAAAAATCGGCCTAGAATTACGAAAGAGACAATAACAAGAATATTTCAGCGACATTAAAGATCAACTAAATCTCTTTGTTTCCGCCCGTTTGGGTTTTAATTTTTAAAAGTCATGTATATACTTCAGTTTAATATTTTATTTGTGGTAATATTTTGAAAGAAAGTCATGCTCCCACCGCTTCCAAAATGGTGTGTTCCAAGCGGACTGATCAAATTATAGCATCCGGGAGCTTTACACTGATTCGTGGTCTAGATCCCCGCGTTGTTTTGCAATTACTGTACACACGTTCAATCGGGAATCTGACTATATCTACCGATCGTACTAAAAGTGTTGATTGCGTGAAAGGTTGTAAAAGCAATGATATGAATGAACCAAGAGCCGCAAAATCAAGAGGTAAACGGAAAGTTTCATGGCTTTACTTCCAATACCTTGCAGTTTGTTTTAAGATTTGTTAATTTTGTATTCATTACTGGTTTAAGAAACATACTTTCGAGATTATTTACTATTTTGTTGTATGTTGTGTTGAACTTTCTTGTGGTTGGACCAATCCTTCCTCCGTCATCTGGTCATGCCCATGGTTGGACCAAATCGAATGTCAACAACCCAGATACTGCTGAG
This sequence comes from Pycnopodia helianthoides, assembly GCA_032158295.1. Lineage (NCBI taxonomy): Eukaryota > Metazoa > Echinodermata > Asteroidea > Forcipulatida > Asteriidae > Pycnopodia > Pycnopodia helianthoides. The sequence continues at coordinate 6,349 of JASTWB010000129.1, read as the reverse complement.
ATTTGGTTCGGTCTGCGATTTTGTTTCCTCCATGTTTTGTTTATTTTTTATTTGTATTATTGAGGTGTTCGTGCAACAGCGCGAACAACTCATTGTTTTTTATTTTTTGTTTTGGTCTTTCCCTTTTTATTTTTAATCACTACAAAGCAACGTTGGGCAGTACGGGTGCATAGACATTTTACAGGATTTTTTGCTGTGATGGGATTTCTTGCAATAGTCAGACATGACTAGTTTTAGGCATTCAATCCTGTTGTCATGCAGCTGACGTGCCGTGTGCAAAACTTGTGCGAGCGATCTCCAAAAATACCTAAGTTACTGGTAATTGTTATAAATTAAATAAGTAAAATGTACCTGAAATTTGAAAAATAAAATACTAATTTTACCTTTTGAAAACGTAAATAAAATGTTCGTATTTTCTATGGGTGTTTCAATTGGAAACAAGAAAGTAAAAAAAAAAAATTATTATCCCAACCAGAAAAAACTACCTGCCAAGATCGGTCTAGGGGGCCTTTTCACACTGAACACAATGACGCTATTCACACCGCGCGAAACTGGATCGCTTTTGCCGAAGAGCTTGCCAAATAATTATTGTCTCAGCATTGTCAGATTTTACCACTATGAGAGGACAATAACTTCCGATCATAGTAAGAAATCCGACTATTGAAGGGCTGGTAAGAATGTCCCGTAAAAAGTCTACGCACCCGTACTGTTGGGCTTGTTTCCATGGCAACACTGTATATGAAAAAAAGCTGGCTTTAGTTTCAGATATCAATAGACATGAAATTTAGCACATTCTTCTACATGCTCTTTACCATTGAGGTTACATTTAACACTAATCATTTGAGATTAATCACAAGTTGTATTGTTATATTTATGATGTATATTCTAATTAGCGGTCAAGTTTCCATGGCAACAGTCGGAATTCAGTAAAGACACACATCTGAAGATTGAATACATATGTCCATCTAGCAATGGTGAAAATTTGGTAGAAATCGGATGAAAGCTGAAGATGATATTTAAAAAATCAATTTTTAGTTCTACAAAAATGGTGCCGTGTCCTTCCATATACCTGTATGCAACTGGTCGTCCGAAAAAGACTACATTTTTTCACTCTTTAAAATGTTGTATCTCAAGAAAGGAAAGTCAGATTTTTCTCAAACAAAATTTAGACTACTCCATATGTAAAGACCTTTCCAATGATACTACTTTTAATGCAGTGGGGAGCATATAAAAAAATCATCTGAAACCCCTACTACAAAGTCGCCCCCTCACTTACAAAGTCACCCCTGTCAAAGTCGCCCCTCACAAAGTCGCCCCCTGACAGAGTGTCCCCCCCCCCAACAAAGTCGCCCCCCGACACGGTCCCCCCCTAACAAAATCGCCCAAGAAGCCTTCTAATATTATGTAAATCTGAATCAAACATAGACAATCTTCTGAACGAAATTAAGCACGTAACATCTTGGCTCCGATTTCACCGTCGGTGTAAGTGTCCCCCTGGGACCCATCTGGGGGTGACCAGCCATAGGCTTTGTTATGTTGCGATTGCGATGATGCGTTGGGATGATTCTCGGAGTGAGGGCAGCAGTGATTTGGAACACCCTGGCGCTAAAACCCAAGTCAATCCATTCAATTCAGGTCGACATTAAAAAAGCACCTTTATGGGCCTGGACTATATCGGACAATTCCTATGTAATTTTATATTTTTTCCACCAGCCGCAACCCCTGCGATTTTCCACTTACCACCCCCCCCCCCGTACACAACGCTACATTTGCAGCATTTTATACGCAATGATTTCTAGCGGGGGTGCCGCGCGCGAACCCGCTAGTATAAAGAAGATCACTTGAGGCTCGCAATGGTGAAATACACTCGTGAAATAACTTCCCTTCACCCTCATGCTCACTTCTGCTTGATAATTTATTTGATGTATATATATTCTGTAAATAAAATGTAAATAACCTGTTAATGTATATTATTTTAGTGTTCTAATATTTAAAAGAAGCTGCTACAACACAAAGATTAAACACGCTCGTCGTGCACGCTACTTGGCTCAACGATACACTGGGCAACTTTGTTAGGGGGCGACAGTGTCGGGGGGCGACTTTGTTGGGGGCGACTCTGTCAGGGGGCGACTTTGACAGGGGGCGACTTTGTAAGTGAGGGGGCGACTTTGTGGTGGGCGACTTTGCTGGGGGGCGACTTTGCTGGGGAGCGAGTTGACTGGTTTCCTCATAATTGACGGACTCAATTGAGATTAAACTTAAAGACAAAGGAAATTGCTTTTCGACCATTGTCACCCGGGCAATATTTGTAATGCAGAATCAACCTTGTCATGCTTGTGCTAGTTGTGGTAATTTTATTTGCATCTGCAATTAGACCATACTTTTAGTAATAGTACTAATTCAAATTGCCTACTAATTCTAAACAAGATTTAGTAAGCATGGTAAGTGCCTCTTGTAATGAATAACATTGGTATTATTCTAAATAATATTCTAATAATGGTGGCAGTGGATAATTTGGGCAAGGGTAAAACTATCCGAAATGCTGTTCGCGGGCAGATTGTATAGCGCCCTCTTTGAGTTGAGGAGGAGACAACGTCTTTGTCCACATCTTGGTAGCCTAGCCCTAGCCCTGGTAGGACGTCAGTCAGTGCCTGCACTGACGTCCTGGGTATAAAGCTCCTGCAATACGAACATATTTTGAGCTAATGTTTTTTCATATTTTACCTGATTTGAGAAGCTGAAACTCCTTTCATACATTCTTGGTGTCTTAACTACACTTTTGATGAGTTCACAACTAACAAATACATCCATGGATGACATTATTTCTGAAAAATAAGTCCGAGTTGTGTACTGGCGTTGTGACCATCATGTACCAAGTGACCGTTGAAGCTCATGCGCGGCATGCAAAGCAACCCGACTGACTTCCGCGTTAGATTTGTGGGCGTGTCTGAGGACACACATGCGCTGAAGCATTCACGTCTTGTCAGTTTAGGCTGTCGCCGAGAATGCGTACATTTTTCATTTTATTTTCACAATAATATAATCATCCAAGGATATAATTTGCAATTCTGAATAGAGCAGGCGTAAGGTTTAGGACACAAGGAATATGTGAGTCAAGTTTCAGCTTCCTCAAAAAGGTAAAAATATGAAAAAATGTTGTTATAAATTTTTTCGCAATGGTACGGGACCTTTATATCCTGGACTCTGTCGCGTTGTATGCAACGGAGGAGTCGAACCTGGGCTAGCCTAGCCCTAGAGAGGACTACGCTCCCCCTTACAAGTTACTTCTCAATCAATACACTCCGCATTTGAATACTTGTTGATGCTATTTTTTCATTCCAATATTTAAGAATATTCTCCTCTTTTATATTAAAAATTTACTCCTACATATAAGCGGATAGTATTACCTTTTAAGGTAGCCAATTGTTTTTGAATATTTACTCTTTTTGTTGATGGGGTTTTTGTTTTATTGTCTTGTTTTAATATATTGTGTATTTTTTATATTTGATATTTTTATATGTGCAAACCGAGCTAACGATTTTCATGCAGGCATGATGAATAAATAATTGAATTGAATTTAATTGATTGCTATAATTCAAGATTTAGCCAAGTCATCCCCTTTTCTCGCTCTTTCAATCTACCCACAGCTGAACTCCGATTTCAATATGAGAGAACCTTACAACTTCATCGCATTCCTTAAGCAAGGACGACGCAGCAATCACATCCGCGAGCTTGAAGCTGAGCTGGAACATCAAAAACGAGAGATCAAAGCCAACGAGGACAAAGATCTTGACTTAGAGCAGAGGTTTCTTCAGACTGACACGGACTGCATCTCGGCCCAGGAACCCCTGGCTCAACACAATCTATACCACACAATGACCATCCCTTTAAATTTCAAGAATATCAAGTAAGATCCATGAGGAAAAATGTTCTTGAATTGCAGGCCTGGAATTTCATCTTGGACAGGGCAAGGCCATGTTCATTTTGTAAAGGGCACTTCCATTGGAAATTCTTCAAGTATTGGAAACTTTTGAAGGGGCACAAAGGCCAAGACCAGGGGCAATGCAGGTCATGGCCTCTGTTGCCTCCGTGTAATTCCAGGCCTGAGTTGTCTTCTTATTTATATATTTATTCAGTTATTACACACCCAACAGCACAATTAGCGCCAATAACAGGATGAATAGGAAACTGAAAGAAATGTTAAGTTTTAGACGTTGGAGGAAAACCCCAATGGGGAAAACCCACACAGTCAGGTAGGGACTAAGAAACCCAATCCCCATGCAAGGCTCTGGTCTGACGTTGGATTTGAACCGTGCTCCACAGAGGTGAAAGGCAGGGCAAGAAACCTCGGAGCCAACCTGATCCCCCCACACATCCAACAAGAAACATTTGGGCATTCATGTTGGCTATTTTAGTCTGAAAAATTCAAATTTAAGCAGTAACTTGTGACTAAGCAAGTCATTGTACCAGATGTTATTCAAATCTAACTCGCAAATGGCTTATTGATGTGACCCAGTCAGTATACAAAGCAACAACTTATAAAAAACAACATTTGACATTTCAATTTTCTCTTTTTTTTCTAAACAGGATATCTGATTACGTGGATTTATCCGAAAATTCAGAAAGTAAGAAAACTCTAAGCCAAACTGCACCAAAGTCTTGCCTTTGACCTTAAGCAGGCATGCATATGATCATCTTCAGGTAAAAATCTTCAGATTTATTCATAATTAATTATACATAAATCACTTTTTTAATGACAATTTCAAAAAAAGGAAAATGTATATAGTCTAAGTCAGTGGTTCATTTTACTGGACTATAGAAATACGATACAGTTATGATCAGTTATGACAAGCATTATTTATCTATTAGTCCGGGAGCCCAGCAGGGTTTATTGAAATTATTGAGTGCAAAAGGTTTTAAGTGTGGGATGTATAGTACCCCCTGGGGGAACCTTAAAATGTGAATTCTTAAGCGCACCGAGTGGTGCTTTGGGAGGGGGGAGCCCCCTAAACTCACCCCAAAAGTCGATTTCATGAAAATGTTGAGTGCAAGCAAAATTTCTTCATAGATTGAAATGCCATGGTCCACTGACCAAGATTTCCATACTTCAGAAAATTGGTACCAAGTGTAATTAAGAAGGCCCTTAATTAGCCCTCATTAAACGTTTCAATGAAATTTTGAGTGCAACGACGAAACAAGTGTCAATGTGTACCTGACACTCTGCTGACTCAAAATCAACTACTTAAGAAAATTTTAATTGGTGCCATCTTTGCTTAAGAAAGGGTCAAAGGTCAACAAAGTTCAAAATTCGATTTCATGAAAATGTTGAGTGCAAGCAAAATTTCTTCATACATTGAAATGCCATGGTCCAGTGACCCAGATTTCCGTACTTCAGAAAATCAATATTGGTGCCAAGTGTAATTAAGAAGGCCCTTAATTAGCGCTAATTACACGTTTCAATGAAATTTTGAGTGCAACGACGAAACAAGTGTCAATGTGTACTTGACACTCTGCTGACTCAAAATCAACTACTTAATTAAGAAAATTTTAATTGGTGCCATCTTTGCTTAAGAAAGGGTCAAAGGTCAACAAAGTTCAAAATTCGATTTCATGAAAATGTTGAGTGCAAGCAAAATTTCTTCATACATTGAAATGCCATGGTCCACTGACCCAGATTTCCGTACTTCAGAAAATCAATATTGGTGCCAAGTGTAATTAAGAAGGCCCTTAATTAGCGTAATTACACGTTTCAATGAAATTTTGAGTGCAACGACGAAACAAGTGTCAATGTGTACCTGACACTCTGCTGACTCAAAATCAACTACTTAAGAAAATTTAAAATGGTGCCATCTTTGCTTAAGAAAGGGTCAAAGGTCAACAAAGGTGCGAGCAAAATTTCTCCATAGAATGAAATGCCATGGTTCACTGACCAAAATTTTAATACTTAAGAAACTCAATAATGGTGCCAAGTGTAATTAAGAAGGCCCTGAATTAGCGCTAATTACACGTTTTATTGAAATTTTGAGTGCAAGGACGAAACAAGTGTCAATCTGTACCTAACATTCTGCTGCTTCAAAATCAACTACTTAAGAAAATTTTAAGTGGTGCCCTCTTTGCTTAAGAAAATGGCAAACTTTTGTCAGGTATTGACAGGCTATGGTCAAGAAAAAGATCAACAGTTTCAAGTTCAATTAGGAAGTCATTTTATAAGCACTAATTACACGTTTGATCTAAAAATGGTTAAGCAACTGTTAGTGTGCATCTTACACTGTGTAGAAACGAAATCCACAATTTTACACGTTGTTAGATGGTGCCCTCCATAATTTAATTTCACCAAACGCCAAATTAA